>APFE031345667.1:258529-269094 GCA_000404065.3 Pinus taeda | reverse complement strand
TTGACTGTGCACCTCAGCAAAGGCTTCAGATGGTGATTCTGAGGCCTGAAGGGAACTAGTAGGCTGTTTAGAATTGGTTTTCCTATAACCTACTGATGGCTGAGATTCGGCTTTCTTATAGATTTCGTCTATGAAGGTCGTTCACCCAAGGGTCACCGACCCCTTGGCTTTTTCGGCTTTAAATGGAGGCTTCTGATTTTTTTCAGGTTTTTTTCTGCTTAGTCATCCACTCCAATTAAACTGCTAAATCCTATTTAACCAATCAATTTCTGCAGGGAAGGCGGACGGTGGAGCAGGGCTTTTACATGCTCCGTACATAGGTTCTTACCTTCCGTTTTTAAAATCCAATTCACCCCTGGCAGATTCGCACACTACCCTGTTTTAAAAAAACAAATGGCTATACCCTTCCCCGGTAACGGCACCAAAATGTAATGAGACAATCAGCCAGTGTCCGTTGGAGCTGGGCCCTTAGCTCTCAATGGCACACCATCGTAACTTACTTCAGATGCAAAGGGAAAATAGCACCAAATATATTATATTAATGCATCAATGATAGTACAGCAAAACTAAGTCTCAGAGAGACTCGATAGTCTGAGTGTAACCAATAGTGCAGCTTATAAACAGAAAGTAAGAATACAAAATATTCCTGATGTCCCTTAAGTCTTCGATGCCGCCCCTTCTTATACAAGTAATGACGGAGTTAACTAAACAACAAAATAATTGAACGTAATGATCCCTTAGGATCAAAGATCCTGAGGGATCTGTTAAACTGTTAACTCCTTTCTTTTCTCTGCCTAGTCTTCCGAACTGATAGTCCTTCATCTCGTCCCGGATTGATCTGCCTTAATTTACTCGCCCTGGTCTGGACTTTATTCAGTTTTAGGGGGACAGCCGTTATCTGCTCATGGGACTCTTGTTTAGCACCTCGTCTTCTTACTTTTGTCCTTTCCTGCATAAAGAAGATAACTTTCAGTGATTGGGTCATTTGTATTCATTCTCATTGCATTCTCCCTATTGTATAATAAAGAAAAGGTTACAACTATTGCTTGAAACACTACTAAGTTATTCGTTAAGACATACCTTTCCAATGCTCTACAACAACTTATCCTTGACTTTGAATAAAGTTTCAGTTTGTTAAACTGTTAACTCCTTTCTTTTCTCTGCCTAGTCTTCCGAACTGATAGTCCTTCATCTCGTCCTGGATTGATCTGCCTTAATTTACTCGCCCTGGTCTGGACTTTATTCGGTTTTAGGGGGACAGCCGTTATCTGCTTATGGGACTCTTGTTTCGCACCGTGCCTTCTTACTTTTGTCCTTTGTTGCATAAAGAAGATAACTTTCAGTGATTGGGTCATTTGTATTCATTCTCATTGCATTCTCCCTATTGTATAATAAAGAAAAGGTTACAACTATTGCTTGAAACACTACTAAGTTATTCGTTAAAACATACCTTTCCAATGCTCTACAACAACTTATCCTTGACTTTGAATAAAGTTTCAGTTTGTTTTCCCATTTGATATGACTTGCAAGTATGGTTTTGAGGTTTCTTTATCTTTAGTAGATCTCTAACTACTCTCTTCTTACTAAGCCTAATGATGTGATCGAAATTGATACGCCCCAATATCCTATGCCATATCCAAGACTCATCTTGTTTGTTGATGTAGCATTTTTCATTATCTTCCTTTAAAATATATACATTATTATCTATTTGAACTCCTTCAACCAAAACCTTCCAAGTAGTTGTTGACTTGATTTCACAATATTGAGCTCTAAAGCGAACATCACAACCTTTGTCACACATCAGAATCACACTCAACAAATTATGTTTTACACCATCTACAAATAGTACATCCAGAGCCTTCCCTCTTCCATTATTCAGTCTATTGTACTCTTTCCTTTAATTTTACTTGCTTCATCATTTCCATATGTGACATTTCTGGTTTTATTTTCATTTAGGGATACAAACTTTCTTTTATCTCTTGTCATATGTGTAGAGGAGCCATTGTCCACATACCATTTATTGTTTTGATCTTGAGCATACAGAACTAGGCCATACTTATCAACTTCCTTCTCTTCTTTCTTATTTCTCCACTGCATACATTAATCTATTCTACAGTTGTTTTGAGATTGTGATCTATTGTTTTTAAGTTGAAATTCATATATGACTTGTGCCCAAAACTGTGACGAAACATTGAGTGATATAAATATAGGAGAAATTGGGTTTTTTTATAGATTTATTTTTGTTTTGGTGTATGTAAATCTATTGTTAGCCTCACTTCTCTTAGGATTCCTCAGCTCATTTCTTCTAACATAGTCTTTGAAATTTATAGCTTTATGTCCAAAAATTTTACAATAGTAAAAATACCCCCAGAAAAAATATGTGTACGTGGTAGTGGATGATACTTGAGGATATAACCAACTTAACATTTTTGAATCTTGTCTCCTAAAAAAGTACGATCTGTGATAGTTTGTTGTTTGTTTTTCCACTTCTTTTTTATGCTTCACTTCGTTGGAAGTGGTTCATTGTTGCTTCTCATTTGATATTGAAGTGTTGCTTAGCTTCTTGTTCTTAGATTGATGTGGAATGTCATTCTCTCCCTTAAAATATTTTACAAAATTCATTCCTTTTTTTCCTATATCTTAATTTCATTGGATTGTCCTTCATAGCCTAACCGAACCTTCATAATTGGATACCTATGAGAATTTAATATCACATCCATTTTTTTGGATCTTATATATGTTGAATATCCATGTTCAAATTAGTTTGTGCATTTTCTAGATTTATCTTTAGGGTTGACACCTCTTCTTCCAATCTTTCACACTCCTGACTTTCTCCTTTATTTGTTGGAACATAATATCTTCCATCTTCTTTTCTTCTTTAAGTTCAACATTTATGTTGATAATTTCCTCTAAATTTGATTCTTCTTTTACATATTTCAACAAAATATCTCTCTACTTCTTATTGTTTTGTTTAACCCTATTTGTTTCCTCCAGAGAATTAATCAAATTCCCCTCAAGATCTACCTCACCATCTTCTTCTTCTTCTTCATATTCCTTGCATTCTTTTACAAAATATTCTAAGTCCATTAGCATTAAGTCATTGGTTCCATATTCACTTGAGGATTCATTAGAGCTTTGATATATACTGCTATCTTCTTGAGCGTAGAAGCTTTTGTTTTTAAAGCTTTTCTCTTTCTACATTTTATTAGACTTATTGTTTTCTTTCCCTCTAGACTAGTTTTCTTCTTTCTTATGAGGAAATTTGGAGGTATAGCACACCACTATTTCACAATTGAAACACTTAAATGGGAGATTTCCTTTGTACTTACCTATAATGTTTTTCAATCATCTAAAAAATTTCACCTCTTCTTCATCAAAGTCTAAGCATGAACATTCCTTGTTTTCTATAGGCTTGTTTTCCTTAAAGGTTGCATCTCTGGTAGCTAAATTTCCTCTTGAAATTATCATCTTGCATGTTATCAAAGAACCAAGTAGTTGATACTTGGTTAAAGTCTCAAAGTTGGTTGTCTCTTCTATAACTGAAACCTTAGGATTAAACTTTGAAGGTAATGACCTCCATATTTTTTGGACTGTTACACTCTCTTTGATTGTTTCTCCTAGACCCATCATGACATTAAAAACTTTGTCTACTCTTATAAAAAAAATCACAATATATTCATCTTCATTTATTTTTAATGTCTCTAACTACATTCTATATACTTGTAATTTGGCCATCTTTACTTTATTATCTCCTTCATGGATATTTTTGATTTTATCCGAGATACCTTTATTTTTTTTACAATGCATTACCTTAATAAATTCTAATTCACTTAAAACACTAATAATTTAATTCATAGTATTTGTGTTGGCTGTGAATTCAATTTTTTCATCCTTGTCACTACTCATTGTCTTGGGTTCTTCATATCACACCAACTCAGTAGCCCAAACTTATACTTGAAGAGACATTAAATATGTCTTCTTTTTCACTTACATGAGTGTATAATTTGTGCCAATGAAGAAAGGAGATTTATTCATTGAGCATCCTTCCTGACTAACCATTTGAATGATTCAAGACCTCCTTCTAGTTGTTAGACTCATACTGAAGGAACCTGCTCTGATACCAATTGATATTTGCTTGGAAATCACTCAGAGGGGTCATGAATCAGTAACTGCATCTTTCCAATATTAATTTATTTTTTCTATTACCTTCCTATGCAACTAATGACTTATGTATATGTCCAATTATTAATGGTTTCTTTTGCAGTTACTATAGAAGTTAATTTTCATACATAATTATTTAGAATTGAAGATCATTCACACAACTTTCAAAAGAAACACCTGAAGACATGAGATATAAATGGAAACCCATAAGGGAGAAATCGATGAATTTTTTTTTGAAATTGATGTGAAGGAACTCCTACTTCCCTATTACATCAATTATTTTGTAGGCTCCAACCTACATGAGGCTACTACCTCAAGGAAGCTCCAACTCCCACAAACTTTTCTATAGGCTACAACCCATGGGAGGCTTCTACCTCAATAGGCTACAACTTGTTATTTATCAAGCTACAAATTGAAAGGAGAATGAAATCTCCCAGTCACAATAAAAAATAAAGTTTTTTGGTTACTTGGTATTAATTTTTTCTCCCAAGTATTTTTCTCATCTTCTCTGCTTCTCTTCTTCAATTATGTTCCTCTTATGCTATTTTTATCCTCTTCTCCTAACTAGAATGTTGTTCATGAACACTCTCACATAAACTTCTTAACATCAAAAAGTTTACTTTCTCATTAAATTAATTTCCTTTTTGTCCTATATCTTAATTTCATTGGATTTTCCTTCATAGCCTAACCCAACCTTCATGAGTGGATACCTATGAGAATTTAATATCACATCCATTTTTTTGGATCTTTTATGTGTTGAATGCTCATGTTCAAATTAGTTTGTGCATTTTCTAGATTTATCTTTAGGGTTGACCCCTCTTCTTCCAATCTTTCACACTCCTGACTTTTCTCCTTTATTTGTTGGAACATAATATCTTCCATCTTCTTTTATTCTTTAATTTCAATGTTTATCTTGATAATTTCCTCTAAATTTGATTCTTCTCTTACATATTTCAACAAAATATCTCTCTACTTATTTTTTTTGTTTAAGTCTATTTGTTTCCTCTAGAGAACTAGTGAAATTGCCCTCAAGATCTACCTCACCATCCTCTTCTTCTTCATATTCCTTGCATTCTTTTACGAAATACTCTAAGTGCATTAGCATTAATTAATTGGTTCCATATTCACTTGAGGATTCATTAGAGCTGTGAGATACACTGCTATCTTCTTGAGCATAGAAGCTTTTCTTTTTAGAGCTTTTCTCTTTCTACATTTTATTAGACTTATTGTTTTATTCTTTCTTATGAGGAAATTTGGAGGTATAGTGCCCCACTATTCCACAATTGAAACACTTAAATGGGATATTTCCTTTGTACTTACTGTTATAGCTCCAAATCTCACTATTATGGTTTGTGATGCTGCACTCATGGCCTAGGGAAACCCCTCCTTCCAGACCTGGTCCCAAATTTAAAAAATAATGTTTTATTCCCTGTACACGACATTGCCCTGAGTTAAACGTGTGTATACGCGGGTCCATATATACCCAACCTGCGTATATGTATTAAAACACTTAAAAAAATATAAAACTCCTTATTTTCGGGCAGAGATCGCGGGTTTTACCTGCTGATCACCTGTTAGTGCCCGTAGCCCCAACTGTTCCCAACCAATTCCTAACTCAAAAACTAATTTGGAATTGGTATAAAAAGACATCAAAGGGAAGGCATAAGGGAGGAGAGAAGAGAGAGAAAGGTTATTATACCTGACTAGGTCTGAAGACCCTTGTGCCTTCTGCACTTCCCCCATTTGTACAGGAAACCCTTGTTTCCTTGTGATTTGATGTGCATCCCTTAGTTATGACATCATGGAGTGAGTTTTGGAAGGAGATATGCTAGAAGCTTGAGGCGGGACAGATCCGGAAGGAAGCTGTGCTTGGAGCCTGCGAAAGGCTGCTCGGGTGATATTACTCCTTTTGTACTTTCTATTTGTCTATAATAAAGAAACACGTCTTGATTCCCAATATGCGTCTTCTTTATGTTTATGATGTTCATGTTTGAATTTCATGTATGAATGGATGTTTAAAAGTTCATAACTAACTTCCTTCTTTTATAACATAAAGATGATTTTTGTATAAGTCTTTGTCCATGTACTGTTACTGTCTGGTCTGTTCTTTACTTCTGAGTTTTGCCAGTTTCTTGAGTTTGTTTTTTATTTTTCTTGAAATATTATATATACGCCTTTTTCCTTAGTTACATAAGCGTATAAACGCTTGTTTCCTGAAGTAAACCCGCGTATACGCAGGTTTCCTCAGGCACAGTAGCGTATGCACACAATCTGCACTAAGTACAGTCGCGTATATCTTGCAACTTTCAGGATTTATAAATTTTTGTGTCTCTGAAGTTTGTCTGGTGTTTTGAGTCGGTTTGAAATAGTCATTTTTGCCAGTATCAGTTGTCTGTGTTACAGCAAGCGTCATCCTCCGATTTCTCTCTGATTATAAGGAGTATTGGTCTTGTTTTGTATTTGCAAGCGTCATCATCTTGTTGCTAAAAGCACGCAATATTTCTTGATTGGAATCTTGGCTACTCTAAGTTATCAGAGCAGAAACATTGTTATCAATATTTGTGTTTGAACTTTGCTTTTTGGTGACTTTTTTATTTGCTTAAGGAAATCACCTTTTATGACCATTTACTTCTTTGTTTCATCAAAGTTGTCATTTGATACTTTCTTGAAATTTTCTTTTTGATCTTTTTTGGTCTTTGTTACCAAAGCTTTCCTTGCTGCTTTCGGTTGTTCAAAAGCATTTTTGAACACATTTGTTTTTGTTGAGTTTTCATTCTTTGTAGGGTGTCAACTTGCAAAAGTGTTTCTTGCTTATTGTTTCAATCGCAAAGTTTCAGTTTTTGTTGAAAGCATTTTCAAAAAGACTTTTTTGTTGCTACTTTGAAGAGAACATTTTGAAAAGTTTTTGTTTTTCTTTCTTGAACTTGCTTTTCATTTGGTTTCCTTTTGGTGAGTGAAAGTGCTTTATGTTATCTTGAGTTTTGCTTTTAGTATTTAGATGAAATGAATTGTAGCATCTCATATTCCATCTAAGTATTGTAAGTGGAAAAAGAAAATTTGATAAGCAAAGCAACTTTCATTTCTTGTTTTAGAGTAGTTTTCAATCTTGCATAAAGCATTTAGTTCTTGCATTAGGATAGATTTGCATCTCTTTAAGCATAAATAGTTTTGTTAACTTTTGATTGTGAAGTGTGAATGAAAAGAAAAGAAAAGAAAAGTTTGTTTCATTAGAAGTTTCCATTCGAACCCTGTAGAAATTACTCTTCATCAAAAAACAATGACAAAGTGCACATGCATATAGTTAGGTTTTATTAATTTCTTTTGCATCGAAAAAACACCACTAGTTTCACTTTCATCATCCTTTGACTTAAAGAATAGCCCTTAAAATCAAGCGCTAACTAAAATCAACTAGAACTTTTTCTTTTAAGTTAAATACACAAACAAGTTTTAGGATTTTAGGGCCTTGGATTAGGCGAGTGGAGACTTAACTCTCCAAGGCCATATTAAACGTCAAACATAGGAGTCTGATTAACGAGAGAAAATCCAATAGCGTTAGGAAGACCAGGAAAGCTCCGGATATGGGAGTTAAGCACAAGGATCTATAAATACAGGGAAGAGAGATATCCCCTCTCCTACTTGTCCGAACTTACCTCACGACTGTTCCACCTGGCTTCTGCAATGAGTTGGTATCCATAGTTGCTTCTCCTAGGGAACTACATAGGTGGCTGCAGAGGGGAATCCCGTGGCACCTGAGGTTGACGTTTTATCACTCTCAACAGCACTACTGGAGGGTGCCCTTGCGAAGCTTGGGGGCTTGCACCGGCGAAGACTGTTATTAGGAGGTCAGCGTAACTTCCTCTGATACCTTCGCTGATAGGCCTCGGCCCTCATCATCCCAGACTATCTTCGGAAGGCCCTTTATTTTCCACTTTCTCGTATTTTGGTGTCCAGTCCTAATCACCCGGAGCGGAAATACTTGGAAGTTGTTTGAATGGTTGTATCTTTAGGGAATTGATAGTGGGTTCTCTGTGCTCTTAGTTGGCCTAGTTTTAAATTTTTTGAGTCTTTAATCAGATTTTAAACAAAGAATTCAAAGTGGATGACCGATCTCCTAGATGGTCTCGAAGACTTCGTGGTCTCTCACCACTGAGTTTAGAGCCTTCTCCGAGAAGGCGCAGAGGTAATAATACCGATGGGTTTCATCCCACTGTAGTTGACACATCGAGGATTGATCCTCCCCTCAGGGGCATTAGTATTGAAGCAAGACTTGGTACTTCCATAGAACAAGAGAGGAACACTCTAGTTCTTTCTCAAGTTCGCTTACAAGCGAAGGATAATATTGAGGTAGAAGAACTTTCAGAGTCGTTAGCAGCTCTTAATTCTCCTCTACCATCTAGTCATCCACACGTATTGCAATACATTGGGACTCCGACACATAGACCGTCAAGTCCAGGTTACACTACGCGCTTACCTTCGATGACCACTACTCGAAGCATGGCTTCTACAAGTGCTACAACTGTACAGACTCCTATATCTGTACAAGGGGGTGGAACTATTTCCATCCCCTCCGTCTCTTTATTCGGATCTTTTGCTAGCACGTCTTTTGTTGGGTCTACCTCCATTCCATCCACGAGTAGAAATTTCCAAACAAATTCTTTTGGTTCTGGGTACTTCCCATTTGGCACCCATTCACAGGGCATTCCTTCAGCTCTGTTCAGGGCCGCCACATCCATGATGAGTAGGTTGGCTTCGTTCCAAGGTTTTCCATTCGGAAGTGGTCATATACCACATTCCAACCCTACGATAGGATCTACGCCTTTTTCTTCGGTAGGACAAAGCAGCAACCCTTTCCAAGGTTGGAATAACCCTGGGCTTAGTAGTGCCAGAACTGGGAATCCATTATTCGGCCAATATGGGAACAGGCTGTATACCACGGTTAGTTCATTCCAAAGTATTCCTCCCCTAGCTACGGCTTTGAATCCATATCAGGGGTTGTCAACTCCTTACAATCCTTTAGGAGGAAACTTTGTTGGGTATGGTGGATATACGGCCGGAGTTGGTCAAACTCCGAGTGTTGCTGGGTCACAAGGCTTGCCTTTTGGTTCAGCAGGTTCTACTGGTTACTTCGGGCATCCTGGTGCCTTCCAAAATCTAGGACAATCTTTTCAGAGCTTCAGGAGTGCCGCCCAGTCACGATGGAATCCCCAAGCTCCTCCTAGACTTCCGTTTCTGGAAACGTTGAACTTGCCAGACCTCACAAAGTTAACTAATGACCCAATCAAGTATAATCTGGCCTGGCCTCCGGTCCCATCTAAACTCCCTTCAGATATTCCAAAATTCGAAGGGAAGAGTGGTGAGGATCCAGGCGACCACGTAACCGCGTTCCACTTATGGTGCTCATCGAACTCCCTGATCGACGATTCGGTTAGGTTGAGATTATTTCAATGCACCTTGACTGGCAACCAAGTGGTATATAGAGTTTCCTGTGGGCAGCTTTACATCATTCGCCGACTTAGCCAATATATTCTTGAACCATTTTCAGTTGCCCGTCCGGTATGATGCCGAAATCGAACTACTGGCCACTTTTCGCCAGGATAGGGCAACTCACATTTCCGATCACATTCAGGAATGGAGACGGAGAAAGAGGCTCATTAAAGTCGATACCCCTCCAGGTTTCCATCTCGAGTGGTTCTTGAAGTCTTTGATACTTGAGATCTCCAAAGATGTCTCCGTGTCTAAGGTCTATTCCAAGGAGCAAGCCATTTTTAGGGCCCAACAATTAGAATTGATCTACTCTCAGTCTGGGATCCTAGAAAATTACTTGCCAGATGCTCTTGGGTCTAAGGTTGACGTAGCTAAGCCAAAGCTAGGTCCCCACACGGATGGTATTTTTGGGTCAGTAGACACAAATATGGTGAACTTGTTGAATCAATTGTAGCAGTTGTCTTTACAAACTGCTTCTAACAACCAAGTCACATCGTCTAACCCTTCCACTTCCCAAAATTCTTCGATTAATTCTGTCCAATCTGATAATCCCAAAGGAAGTCAAAATTCCAATGGGAAAAAGAAAGGACGAGGTAAGAAAAAGAACCAGGATGGGAAGCTTGATGCAAACAAATCCGGCAATAATGTTGGTGGAGGTAGAAATGAGTCGAAAAAGAAAGTCAAGTTTCCATGCAAGTTATGCAGTGGAGACCATTTAACTCATCTTTGCCCTAATATTGAAGACACTCAGCGCTTGTTAGGGAAGCAAGGGACTTCTAGCTCCCAAGCTGTGTTAACCAACCCGTTTCCCCAAGGGCAACAACTTCTTGCCAGCGCGAGTTCAAACCCTGGAACCTCCGCAGGGGGCAACCAGGAAGGGGAAAAATCATCGAATGTTTTCATGATGGGTTCTAACGTCC
>APFE031345667.1:176763-257709 GCA_000404065.3 Pinus taeda | reverse complement strand
GTCTTGACTGCATTCGATGGCCATTCTCATAGGCCGCATGGGATTATCCCGGCTTTTCCCATATGTGTTGGGGGGAAGGTCGCTAATATTGAAGTAGAGGTTGTAGATGCTAACCTAGACTATAATCTCCTCCTAGGAAGGAACTGGGTATACAAAATGGATGTCATTGTTTCGACTCTGTTTCGTGTCATTTGCTTTCCTCATGAGGGGAAAATCATAAAGGTTGATCAATTGGATTATTGTCCAATTGATCCTCAAGCAACTTCCAACTCTACTGTTCCTTTAGTGGATAACCCTCGTCCGCCTACTGAGAATCTAGGAGTAGGGATGTATTCCTCGTTGATGGGTACTTTTGAGTTTCCCTCTCCTATTGCTAAAATCAATGCCATTTCATCATCTATGGAGTTGTCTCGAGATAGGTTCTTTCGAACTCATTATTTTTCGAACCCTTGGACCTTGCCTTCACCTACGACCACATTAGTTGAAGGACAAGAGAATGGAATGAAATCTCCTATATCTGTAGCTGAGCTTAGATATCAGTCTATCGTGAACTCTGCAGATGACCATTCTACTCCCTTTTCTGAAGAGGAGTTAGATGGCGATGTGGCCCCGCTTGGAGCCTTGACTCTACCTCTGCTTTACACTGCTTGGATTCAGTTTTACCATCGGAAGAAGCAATTCTTGAAGCAATGATGGGTATAGATCGACCTTGGGAAGATTTACACCATCGTTCATATTTTCTTCCTCCATTGCAGGAGGTAGAATCTAGGTTCTCCGAGCTCTGTTCTAGTGATGTTTGTACGGTGTCAAACCCTTTGGCTCCAGCACACGTTCGTGCCAAAGGTAATATGTCGGTGATTTCAAAAACAACACCTATAAACATCTCTAGGTACCCTAACACGATCGAGAATCTCTTCATCGGAATTGAGTGTTCCCCTGAATAAATTCAAATTTACACCGACTTGTTCAAAGAATTTCGGGATGTATTTTCTTGTTCTTATGAGGAAATGCCTGGAATTGACCCATCTATAGTTCAACATGAGATCAAGATGTATGAAAACGCCAAACCTGTCCGTCGGAGGCTTTGGCCGGTCAACCCTAGGAAAGCGGCAGCTATCAAAGCTGAAGTGGAGAAGCTGCTAAAGGCGGGTTTTATATACCCTGTTGCTCTTACTGATTGGGTTTCTAATCCAGTCCCTGTAGACAAAAAGCAAGGAACAATCCGAGTATGCATTAATTTTAGGGACTTAAACAAGGCTTGTCCCAAATATAATTACCCCACGCCATTTATTGATCACATTATCGACGAGTGTGTGGGTAATGAGATTTTTTCCTTCATGGATGGATTCTCTGGTTATAATCAAATTTCTATCCGTCCTGAAGACCAGCATAAGACAACCTTTATATGTCCCTGGGGTACCTTTGCATATAGAAAGATGCGTTTTGGTCTTAAAAATGCTGGAGCCACCTTTCAGCGGGCCATGTCATATGCTTTCCACGACATCAAGTATGTCATCAAAGCGTACTTAGATGATCTCGCTGCTCATTTTCGAAAGAGAACTGATCACCCTAGCCACCTTCAAATGGTTTTCGAACGATGCCATTTTTATAAAATCTGGTTGAATCCCAACAAGTGCGTTTTCGTGGTTACGTCCGGTCGGTTGTTAGGGTTCATTGCATCAACTGAAGGGATTCGGGTTGATCCCTTCAAGGTTGAGGCAATAGTTCGGTTGCCTCCCCCGTCCTCAATTCGTCAACTTCAGAGTCTTCAAGGGAAGCTAATTTCTTAAGGCGGTTTATAGCAAACTATGCCGAGATCACTAAAGGGTTCATGCGGTTGTTACAGAAAGGAGTTCCATTTGTATGGGACGACTTTGCACAACGATCGTTTGATGCTTTGGAAAAAGCATTAGTCTCTACCCCGCTTTTGAGTCCACTGGATTATGGTAGAGACTTCCTTTTATATGTCGCAACAGCAGAATAAACCATTGGTATGGTTCTGGTTCAGGAGGACGATGCTCTCACCGAGCACGTGATTTATTATTTGAGTCGAGGCTTAATAGGCCCTGAACTTCGCTATTCTCCGGTTGAGAAATTGGCCTTGGCAGTTGTCCATGTTGTCTAGCAGCTCCGTCATTACATCTTGCTACGCAAAACTTTTGTCTTAGCAGCAGTTAATCCATTTCAGTTTGTCCTCAGTAGGCGAGTGATTGGGGGCAAATATAATAGATGGATAGTCATCTTGCAAGAATTTGATCTCGAATTCTTGTCAGCCAAGTCTAAGAAATCCATGGTTTTTGTTGAGCTAATTTCTAAGCTACCTTGTGGAGAGGATACTGTTTAAGAGGACAGTTTTCCCGACGAACATTTATTCCTCATCTCTTCACTCGACCCTTGGTATGGATATATCATTGTCTATCTCCAAACTTCGAAGTTTCCCTCCACTTTCTCCAAGGATGAACGTTGTAAATTACGTCACCTGGCTAAGAACTATGTTATCATTGGTGATACCTTGTACTGTCGAGGGGTTGATTCAATCCTTCGGCGCTGTTTAACCTTGGAGGAAGCAGAATCTGTGCTTAATGATTGCCACAATGGAGCTTGTGGTGGTCATCTATCAGGGCTTGCAATAGCCCAACGCATCTTATGTGTCGTCTATTTTTGGCCTTCACTTTTTAAAGACAGTGTGGAAGTGGTCAAACGTTGCCACCCTTGTCAGATCTTTACTCGAAAGATGCGCGCTCATCCAGCTCCTCTTTTTCCCGTTGTCACCGTCGACCCTTTTACTAAGTGGGGTATTGATTTTACAACCTGTAATCCGCCTTCAGCAGTGAATCACAAGTACATTATTTTGGCTATAGACTACTTTACGAAGTGGGCCGAAGCCATGCCCACTTATAAAAATGATAGTGACACGGCAGCTTTGTTTCTCTTCAATCAGGTTATCTTAAGATTTGGTGTCCCAAGAGAGATTGTCACTGATCATGGCAGTCACATCCAGAATCAACTCATGTCTGAATTGGCTCTTAAATTACGTTTCTGTCAAGAGAATTCGTCTCCTTATTATCCTCAAGCCAATGGACAGGTCGAGGCAGTTAATAAAACTCTTAAGACGATATTCCAATGGACAATCGACAAAAATCGGTCCAATTGGCACGTCATGTTGTATTCGGCTCTTTGGGCATACCGGACCTCCGTAAAGACTGCTACTGGTTTTACGCCTTTTTAGTTAGTTTACGGGATGGAATCTATCTTTCCGATCGAATGTGAAATTCCATCTCTCAAGTTAGCTGTAGAGGTTCTTCCAGAGACTTCGAGTCTCAAAGAGCACCTCCTTCACTTGGAACATCTCGATGAGCAGCTTCGAGATGCCGCCACGATGAATGAGGCCCATAAGAAAAGGGTAAAAACGCAGTATGATAAATCTGTCCGTCCTCGAGTCTTTTCTGAAGGCGACCTTGTCTTGGTCTATGACCAAGATAAAGATGCCTTGGAGGTAGGAAAGTTTAAGCCTATGTGGTACAGTCCTTTCATTATGAAACGAGTTTTAGAAAAAGGGTCGTATGAGTTAATCGATTTTGAGGGAAACAAGCAGGCGGAGCCCCGAAACGGCCTCTACCTAAAGAAGTACTTTGCTTAAGTAGAAGTTAGGCAATGGCTTCTTTGTATATTATGTATATTTGTACATATATCGTCGAGAGTTTTGTGATGTCAACACTTCTTGGTCTGCTGTTCCAGGTGTTGATGGATGACTTGGTCTATTTTGGGTTTGTTGATGGTGCTAGTCGGCACACTCGGAATCTCGCTTCTGCAGCTTGGGTACTTTATCAAGAGGCGTATGCATTGGTCCTGATTCGAATAATATGGCTGAGTATACTTTCGTTATTAATTTACTATCCGAGGCAATCTCTTGTGGGATCGACTTGTTGGTAGTATATCTCGATTCTCAATTGATAATGTCTCAATTAAATAACATTTATCGGGTAAGGGATCCATGTTTATATCGATAGTATTTAAGAGTGAGGTTGTTGCAAAGATCATTTGTTTATATTAATTATTTTCACATTCCAAGATCTCATAATTGGTTAGCTGAGTCTATTCGCTAATCAAGCATTAGACTGGCCACATCAATCATTCATTCATAAAAATCAAAGCATCAAAAAGTAAACTGTCTATATATATTAATATATAGATATATTAAATATATATATATGTATCATCATCATAAAAGTATCTCGAATGCACATATGTTGTCCAAAAATATACAAAATTGCGACTCAAATGCCCATAATCATATCCAGCATATCTCATGCCCCGGCTCAGGATGAGCTGCCAAGTAGTTAACTATCGTGTTGGCTACACGCCGAAAAGTGCGAACCCAGTCACATGGCATGCCAACCGCATGACGCTGCATATCCTTCGGAAGGTCCTCTATAGCAGCCATCGGTACTCGATAGCTCAGTCTCATCAGGTGTCGCTGGACATTGTGTAGAGTCCGCTCCATCTCAGCAGCCGCCTCTTTGGCTCCTCCGCCGTGTCGTCTGTGCCGTGGGAGTCCATCTGGTCATACTGGCACAATGTCTGGATCATGATAATCATATTAGTCATTTGAATCTCACCAAAAATTATTTTTCAAAATGCATCATTATATTTGAAAAATCCAAAAAAATCATAAAATCAAAAAAAATTCTTACCGATCTCACCCCACGCTGCATTTGGCGGTAATGCTAGGTCAGGATCTCCTTGGAAGTCCAGCCCGGCATAGGGGTAGTCATCTACGGCGATGATCTGCTGATCCCACCAGGTGAAGAAATCATCGTCGAATGTAGTCCTAGGAACCTCCCCACCCCACAGACATTTCATCAAATCAGCCCACCGACCCATGCGTGGATCGTGTGAGGTGCTGATGGAAACTGCTACCCTGGGGTGGAGTGCAGGAATCCTCTCGAAGAAGAAGGTGCACAAGATAGTACCGTAGCCAAAGTTTTTGGTCTGTCCCCTCTTAATGGAAGTGAGCTGGCTCTTCATGCTAGCCAGAAGAGGAGTACACCAGTCAAAAATTGTGGTGAGACAATCCACTGCCACGCTCATGTTGAGCCGTGATGCCTAATGCAGTGAGGATGATCCATTCACTCGAGCTATGGTGAACAGGATGATCCTTAGTGATAAACTCTTCACGTGTGCAATGGAGATCTGGCTCCCAACTTTCTTGGGATGTCCTGGGCAGTATATCTGTACATAGTCCTCTATGATGAGGCTACTCCATGTCCTGCCCCGGAAATGTACTACCTCTCCCCTTTGGGAAAGGCCCGTGATAAAATATATATCCTCCACTTCCACTCTGAGTGGCATCTGATCTCTCATAAAGGCTTCCTCATCGACACTCCAATAGTAAGTGAGCAATTCAAGCAGTCGCACATTGGCTTTCATGTTCAGCAGTTTGAAGAATTTGAGCAAACCGCATCCTCGTAAAGCGTCCAAGGCTTGAGGATCATTCATAACTTCATTATCAACCGCTGCATGTTCTCTTTCATGCCATGTGATTGGCATCCTAAAAATAAATTGAAGCTTCAACCGTTAGTTTTTATTAAAATTAGCTCATGGCGTATACACGGGTTACTGTATACATAGTCGCATATAGGGCCCGTGTGTACGCGGGTTTCATATTATCAACCCGCATATACGCCGCGGCGAAATTTTGATCAATAGTTCAATGGTGAAACATCAATGGAAAATCTTAAAACTAATCACAATGAATTGTAAGCTAAGTGTAAGGGTTACCTGGAAGATTTTGAGGAATTTGAACGGTCGAATTTGATGCACGGTAAATTTGCTCCTTTTGATCCAAATATTTTCTCTCCAACTCAAACGGTAACAATGGTGAGTCCAAAATCCTTTTTATAAGTTTTGAAAGTGCAATTTTTTTTCAAAATTTCATTTTGTTTGGTTTCATGTGACTTTTAACTTGGGAGCTTGGAGTGTCGAGATTGGTTTGCTTTTCAGGACATTTTGGACATTTTTCAACTTTTTTGAGACGGTTCCATGACTGCTGACCCGTCATGGCAGGGATTGTTTTTCACTGGCATATAGGTTAGGGACATCATTTTTCTGTTGCATCATGCATACTAACCTTCATCTGTCCATACATCTTCCATAGAGTCGATCCCATCGTGTTATGGTTCGTAAGCCATCTTCACTAGCCGATTTTTAAAATCATGACACGATGGTAGAGCCATCCTTTACATGGGCATCGTAGTTAGCACCTCACTGACATTTGTTGCCCATGCTACTTCAATTTGATTAGGCTCGGGAGTCCTCTGTAGTCCCGCCATGACTTGTGCGTTGAAGACTCATTCCTCTTAGCTTCTTCACTTTGTTATGGCCTTATACCCTAGAGGCTCCTTTGTGTTGAGTTGTACTGCTGCATTGCATGTTGACCATTTGCACCTTTTGGCCTAGAGCCGGCTTCACTTAGACTCGTGTTTAAGCCAATTTTTGACCATGACGTCTGCAAAAAATCAACCTTGCATACCTTTGACTTTTGCAACTTGGCACACCTTGACCCGTGGAAAGAACATACCTTTGAGTGTCACCGACCAGTTTTTGCCTCCCTGCATTGAGCATAGGAATGTTCCCCTCCCAGGAACTAGATCATCTGTTTCACCAACACTCTTTCTTTCCACTATACCATAGCATTCTTTTATTCTTTTTCGAGCTTAACAGAAAAAGACAAAAAAAATTAAATATTCCAAAAAGAGCGGGAATGGGACAGTATTTCCATCTATTATTGGTAGCTAGAGTAAGTCGTGTCGCCCTTGAACAAAGCACTCAAAGCAAAGTCTCCTCCGTTTGGGTGGGATTTAGTTTGACTTAGGTTCGCCATAACCATTGTTATTGAGTCAGTCCTCCCCCGATTGGTTACCTCTTCCAATCATATGGAGGGTTCGTTCATGCCTCCTGCATGACGAACTTATACAGATTCATCATATGCTGCCATAGTCACTTTGAGTCGTGCTTTTGTTCAAGGGAAGTTAGCCTGAGTCGGCCTCTCTGCAGTGTCTCTTGACTCATTTTTCAGTCGGCCATCTCGGTTGTCAGTGTCATGTCTTACATCACATCAGTTATATTGGTCCTTTACTCGTGCTGGTTTGAGAAGGTCCCCGTTGACTTCCTGCCGGCGGGTCTTGTCCTTATCGACGACGACATCTTGCTCTGAGGACAGGCCTAGAGTTGCACCCTGGCCCTATTTTCATTATTGATAGGTTACCTTGTGCTCAACATCGATCAGTATTATGGGTCTTTGACTGAGCGGTTTCCCTTGTGTTCGACGTCAGCTTACATTATCACACATTGGGATTCGTGCAGTACCTTGGTTTCCATTTGACCCTATTGGTGGATACCCCGCCTCTGTGTCAGCTTTCATTATTGGTTGTTTCAGAGGGTTTCTGCTGTGCGCTAGCTACATCTTGTGTACACCGGAAACGTACCTCGGTTCGGTTACTACATCTTTCTTCGTTCGATTCATTCCACATTATTGGCCTACGGGTTACACTCGCGCTAGATTGATGAAGGATGCCTTAATGCCTTCCTTCTAGCGGATCTTTCCCTATCGACTCCGACTCATTGCTTTGGGGCAAAGATCTAGAGTCCATTTGGCAGTACCTTGGGGTTTGCAGTCATTAGTGGCAGATCCTTCACTATCGACAGTGGGAAACCATTATTGTCTCCTAATCGATAGATTCTTACAGGTGTTCGACTTCAGCTCATTTATTCGCACTTGTTAGTTTGTACTGGGTACCTTGACGCTCATTATCATTATTGGTGAGTAGTCTCGCGTTTGTTAACGGTATACATCAATGACCGGTAATCAAACGATTTCTCACATGGTCGAATTCAGATCATTTATTCCCATGGTGTAGAAATGTACCACGGCAGTCGGTGAAGACGTCAGGTTGTAACAACATTTATTGGTTCACTTGACAGTTGCTCCTATTGCTGCTAGTTGATACCACTCCACCTTATATGTTGCAGTCAGTTATGGCGACATTCTATATGCTGGCACCTGAGTTTGTGGTGTAGTACCATCCTTTTCCATCATGTTCAGTTGGTACCTTTTTGGGATCAGTCTTTGATATCAGTGATCCGTTGTATTTCTCAGCATCATTGACAGTTTATATGTGATATTCAGACATGTACTTGTTCGATCATGATCAGATGATCCATTATGTATTTTCCAATCATTTATACTTGTATACTTAGTGGATCCGCTTGTACTTGATATGCGGACATGCTTTACTTTCTCTAAGCATGGGTATGCCCGCCTCAGATGGTGTTTCTTTTTTATCTCCTTTTATGGCTTGGCAGGCTGAATTCTGGTGAAGTACTCCTTGGCTTTTGGCAGATTTCCTTTCCATGTACTTGCTTAATATATTTCGGCCATCATGTACCCCTTTTGACCTCATATATTAGGGGGCATCTATTATAGCTTCAAATCTCACTATTATGGTTTGTGATGCTGCACTCATGGCCTAGGGCAACCCCTCCTTCTAGACCTGGTCCCAAATTTAAAAAACAGTGTTTTATTCCCTGTACACGACATTGCCCTGAGTTAAACGCGTGTATACGTGGGTCCATATATACCCAACCCGGGTATATGTATTAAAACACTTAAAAAAATATAAAACTCCTTATTTTCGGGCGGAGATCGCGGGTTTTACCTGCTGATCACCTGTTAGTGCCCATGGCCCCAACTGTTCCCAACCAATTCCTAACTAAAAAACTACTTTGGAATTGGTATAAAAGGACATCAAAGGGAAGGCCTAAGGGAGGGGAGAAGAGACTGAAAGGTTATTATACTAAGATTTTCCTCTGACCAGGTCTGAAGACCCTTGTGCCTTCTGCACTTCCCCCATTTGTACAGGAAACCCTTGTTTCCTTGTGATTCGATGTTGATCCCTTAGTTATGACATCATGGAGTGAGTTTTGGAAGGAGATATGCTAGAGGCTTGAGGCGGGATGGATCCGGAAGGAAGCTGTGCTTGGAGCCTACGAAAGGTTGCTCAGGTGATATTACTCCTTTTGTACTTTCTATTTGTTTATAATAAAGAAACACGTCTTGATTCTCGATATGCTTCTTATTTATGTTTATGATGTACATGTTTGAATTTCATGTATGAATGGATGTTTAAAATTTCATAACTAACTTCCTTCTTTTATAACATAAAGATGATTTTTGTATAAGTCTTTGTCCATATACTGTTGCATTCTCTGGAATTGTTGGTTTTTCAGGGCAAAGGAGTGAAAGGGACGTGAAGAAGGGTTTGGACCCTTGAGGAACTACTAGAATGTAGGACCTGAGGTACATCCTTCTTACTTTAGAATTAGCTTTTGCTAGCATAATGGCCGTGTGTATGCATGTTTCTTTGTTTAGACAACTTTCAGTCTACTAGGGTTCCACCCAAAAGCCCTAGGGGATTAAATCCCTCAACACTTACCTATAACTTTTTCCAATCATCTAAAACATTTCACCTCTTCTTCATCAGAGTGTGAGCATGAACATTCCTTGCTTTCTATAGGCTTGTCTTCCTTAAATATTGCATGTCTGGTAGCTGAATTTCCTCTTCAAATTATCATCTTGTATGTTATAAAAGAACCAAGTAGTTGATACTTGGTTAAAGTCTCAAAGTTGGTTGTCTCTTCTATAGCTGAACCTTAGGATTAAACTTTGAAGGTAATGACCTCAATATTTTTTGGACAATTACACTCTCTTTGATGGTTTCTCCTAGACCCATTGTTGGCTTATTGGGGCCTAACCTAGGTTCATGGTTTATTTAGCCAAACAAATCCTGGTACTACTATCCCTTTTGGCAATACTACTCGGAGCACGAATTGAGGTCCCACCCGAAGTAGTATGGGAGGGTTCTAGAACTAGGTTTTTGCACCCTGGATATGTCTGATGAGTTCAATTAGTCCGCGGTTTGATCCTGCGAGCAAGTCGCTATGTGCACTTTCCCTTACCTCACAGCGTGATACATTACCTTCGCGTAGCCCTACCGAGGGGTTGAACGTCACACATTGCGTTATTACCAAGACCTTAATGGTATTCCAATGTTAGTTAATTAACTTTGCCTACTCGAGTGCTTTAAGTATACTTAACATATAAACAATTCATACAGGTGTGCGCAGTAAATAAACAGTATATTTGAAAATCATATCAAAGAGGCATTAACCCAAGAGAAAATACACAGAATTATGATAAAAATTCTCTTTATTAATTTCTTCCTCGATTACACACTCGACTCTGCCCTACGCAGTCAGTTGCAGGGGTCCATGCACTCAATTGCGGACTACTAGGCCTTCGCGCACTCAACTGTAGAGCCTTCTCCTACTCTAAGACCCAAAGACACACTTCACACTTGTGACTCAATCACTTAGACTTATTATTCTTCTCTCTACTATTATCTCTCCTTTACATTTAGAGCCTCGCTCTATTTATAAAATCCCATGGTCCAGGGACCATGGGTAGGTCTATCCAGCTGACATTACATTACAAACTAGGGCAAACAACCCTGTGACTCTATTATACTTTCACACTCCATGCCCGTAATTCACGGAGCTTTATAAAAAGATTGGATCAAAACTTGGGCTTTGAGCCCCAAAACATGCCTTGGGGGGATTCCATGCCCAACAGGCCCCCTACACAAACATTGTGACTTGCCCTTGAGTCACTCTGTTGGCATAGCGATCTTTGCATAGAGTCCCTCCAACTGTTCTCAAACTGTGTGGAGGTTAGAAGCGCACTAAGCTGCTGCTTGTTAGATCTGCTGCATACACTATTTCGAGACCTTTCTGTCCAAGGTGCTTCTCTGCATCAATGTGTGCATCTGATATATGTTCACAAGCTTTCCTTCAATGTCTACTATGATGGTGAAGGCCTTGTCGATCCAAGGTTGGACGCATGGTTTTAGGAATACCTCCTTATGTCGTGCCACATCCACCTGCTCCTTCAGTGCTTTAGCCTACTACATCCTCGCAAGCTGCTAGGTGAGGACCACTATCTATGGAGTTCCTCAGACACTGTCATATTATTGTTGGAGTTCTCGCGCCTCTATCTCTAAGCACTGGATGTTGGAGTCCTCTTGCAAAATTGTGAGGACCTCAAGTGATTCTTCCAACATGTTGGTGCAGTCTCGCATTGTACCTCCAATTTCCTCCAATCCCACTATGATAGCACTAGCGCATTGTTCTCTGACTTTCGGGGAGTGGATGGAAACACCTTTAATCATAGCTTGGTGATATGAAGATTTAGCTCCAATTAAACCTTTTTCGTTTCTTCCCTGGCCTCATGGACTCCTGCTGCTAACATGTGGATCCACACCTCCACTGGTATATCTGCTAGAATGGCCAACTCCGAGACACTTTAGCAAGTGTCATCTATCACCTACACCAGTTGTTGATTTTACAATACAATTCTTTGTGCTACAAGCTGAGTTGTTCCATATTTATCTTCTTCTCACTAAGGACTTGAAGCATGCGGCTCTCCTAGCATGCAGCTCTGTCGTTATCCATCCTGCAATAGATATAATGTCTCGTGTGGAAGGGCAGCTAGATTAACCCCAAGACCTTTCCTCATGCTAACCGAAAGCCTGTTGTCCTCATTTGATGTCACTAGAGCCCCTTCTAGCAACACAATTGTGTTCGTCATCCACGCACGTAACATATTCTGCTGTTGTGGATCTGATTGAGAGGTTGGTTGAAAGGATACTCACGTAAGAGGGGTGCGCCTGTAAGTCCTGCAACTGCACTCTAATGGCCCCCAACACAGTCTTGTGCTCCTGCATGAAATCCTGAAGAGTCTCATTTGTGTCATCATGCACCATCTTGCCAATGTCATGCATATCACCCTCGGTTAGGGTGATCAGGTCAATGGAAAATTTCGAGGCTTTGAACTTCTTCCTTGATCCTACTCCCTCTGTAGGGTGTTGGCACTTCAACTGTGTGGATGCAGTCCATGGGTCCATGCCTCCTTCTTTTGTTTCTACTTCCTCTACTGTCTACCCTTATGAAGGCGTTTCTTGGCCCTCACCCACCTTTGCAGATGCTTCCAATGTTGCTGTTGTTGCTACCTTTTCCTGCTCAAATGATTTCTATGCCACTTCCCACACTGCCCGCATTTCTGCTGCTACTATTTCCTTCCATCATTTTCCGGTCAACTATGCAATGTGTAGCTTGTTATCGTCTTTCTTCTTTTATGTTACTGACCTCTTGAGTTTTTCAATGTCTGAGGTACGCCATTCTGGAGGCCATGCTTCCAAGACATTGAAAATGGTGTCACTAGTGGCTATAAAAGGTAGCTTTGTCCACTACTTTGTCAGATCCTTGTGCGCCTTGATATAGATGTTGTGCATGTCTGCCTTAAATTCTACAAAACTCTGCAGATTGTTGTAAACCGTGGGCAGCAGCTGCAGCTTACAGTTGATCCATATTCAGATGTTCATCTCTATGAGCACCCAGAAGATCTTGATATCACGTATACTTGTAGAATCCTTCGTGGCCCAGAGCGAAGTGTACTTCGCAGCCTCCGGTAAATCTCTATCAATTATTGGCAATTGACTGTCCTCCGGCAATTCCCTAGCTAGAAGCACTATGGACAACAACAACCATACATAGTGGAATGTTTTTCCTTGCTCCTAGGCTTCACAGAAATTCTCTAGGAATTTCGTATAAATGGATTTAGACCAATTAAACTGGACCCCCTCCACACAATGCTCGGCCAGTGCGACCACTGGAATAGGTACCTCATCTATGTGGCACTTATGCATAACGTTTCCTGTGAGGATTTGGGTTGCCACATGTACTGCTTCATCCTTGATGCTGGAGATGGTGTAACCTGTCTTCTTCTTTTCTATCTTGTACTAGTTTTTCATGGCCTCCATGATGGCCACATCACTACCCTTTCCTTTCGATATGGCCACAGGGTCCTCTCCTTTGTATGGAAGTTGAGAGACATGATGAATCAAGTCGGTCATGATGGCGATGGGTTCCTCTAGCCATAAGCACCCATCATGCACCAGGAAGAGCAACTGCCTGATGATGAAAATGGTTATTGGGGTGCAGTGGAAATGTGGAACCCAAAGTAGGTTCAGTAGCCTAGCCTTCTCCACTCCGCGCAACCACTTTCGCGGCTCTAATACTATCACTAGCCCCGTCGTGTTATGCTTCATGAGGTTTCCAGTCTTAAGGTGAGGAAATTTGTCATTGTGAGCGAGGTCCCAATCTTCAAATTTCATGGTCGGCACATGCCCCAAGTGAGTGCCTTCAAACATAATGCCATTTGGGAGGAGCGGGGTCTAGAGTGAGCTCTTGGTATCATCCAAATCCTTGGGCTCTTTGGCCTTCCCTTTTCATGGGGGGAATAGGTGGGTAGTTTTGTTGGAGAGTGCCTAAGCTGAGTATCCACCTCCATGTCTTCATATTCTTCTTCTACGACGGTAAGATCCTGCAAATCTTCTTCTTCTTTTTCTGTCTCTATAGTGATAGCTTTCCCTTTCTCCTCCATCGACAATTTGCTATGCAGCGGTTTCCATGGGGACATGTCTATGGGATCCATTTCTTGTTTGTCCTTCTTGGGTCTTGGCTTGCGTGATGATTTCAGGATTTCTGCACAATCTTGGCACCTTCTAGAACATCCGCCATAGTTAGGGCCTGCGCGGCCTCCTCATCGATCACTTCTGTTATCCCCATACCATTCTTAGTTGTTGTCATTGTATATGTGCTGCAATCTATCACTCGCGAATTCAAGCGCTCAATCAAAGCTCAGCTCACAACACTCAGGGTTCTATTCAATCGCTCAATTCACAAATGACCAAGTGTTGTTTGTTGGGAAACCCTTTGTATTTTATAGTGCTTTTTGAATTCGAATTTGACCATTCCCCCCAATTCTGATTCATTAATGCTTTCTTGTCAGCATATTTTCCCAAATCTTGCCCATAAATCGCATCTTAAATGCCTGCCACCCACTCCATTTGGCCTCAAGTCGAGCATCCCATTGTGAA
Organism: Pinus taeda; assembly: GCA_000404065.3. NCBI lineage: Eukaryota > Viridiplantae > Streptophyta > Pinopsida > Pinales > Pinaceae > Pinus > Pinus taeda. Next base: position 243,655 of record APFE031345667.1, on the reverse strand, counting down.
TAGTGACTTCAATGGTCACTTTGTGGCCAATCCACATGGCAGTGTAGCCCCCCATGTGCGGTTGTGGACCTTGTGACTCTCTACTTCTGCGTGCATCTCCAATATCATGCAGCTCCTGGGCAGAATAGTTTAAAGTCTCGCGCTCCCTTCCAACTGCTTGGAGGACTAAGACTGTCCTCCCCTTGGCTAGACAGGTGGTTGCACCACCTGTGTGCAGTTCCATCCTATCCTCCATCATGGTTCCTAGAGAATCCCCACCTTTTATTGTTACGGTCAACCTCGCGCACTTCACCATTTGCAACATGCTACCCTGGTCACTATGCTTAGAAATATGCAGTCCATGCCAAGGCATCAGACTGATCAATTCACAGAAATGGGCCTTAACCCTATCATCGTGATCGCACACCTCTTGCCTTACTACTTTGGTCTTTTTGCCAAAAAAATATTTCTTTATTTCATCCTCCATCTTCTTAACTTACGTATCCATCAAAGCGATTTTCTTCCTTAATCATACCCTTTTCTCTTCGATTTTGTGGAGTCTAAGGTTTTGTTGTTGGATTTATTCCTCAAGTCCCATGCGTTCTGTTTCTTGGGGTTGTGTGAATTCTTCTTTCCGGGATTTGCGAACCATCGTATCTATGGGTGCTGCTATGTGTAGACTAGGCTTTGCATGCTCCATAGGGATCACAACTTCTGCTTCATACTTTAGCTTCGGAAGTGCCCGTGTAGTCAGGGTTTTACACATGATCCTATAAGCCCATAAAATCGCTGGTGCGCATAAGTCCCAGTTAGTTCACTTCACATGGTGGACCGCATTGAGTGCTTTACGTACTTTATCAAAAGCTTCTGCGTGAATATGTTTCTGCATGCTTGGTCTTACCATACTTCCTGGTCACTGTTCACACCATTGCCTTACCCATTCTGCTCGGCGATCGTGTTTCCTACCCTGCGGATAGTGTGCCTTCATGCAGGTTGTGCACCATACGCCTGTACACATCTGGATAGGTGAGCACAAAGGTTGTTTCATCCATCATACTGGGCTTTCATCCACATCTGAGGCTTCCCAAATCATAGGCACATCATTCTTCTGCATTCACGCTAGTCCTCAAAATTTTTCTGGTGCGTACCCCACTACCTTGCGAGCATAGCACACAATATCCATTTCAGAGCATCAAACCATTGTTGTTCTGACACTTCTCTTTCAAATTCGTTTAGGAAATCATCCACCTATGTCAACCCATCATACATAGGTAGATCTTTTACCTCTGTTTCCATGCAGTGTAGTGACCTTATCATCATGTTGCAATTGAGTGTGGTTACCTCGTGTAACCGGTTCTACCATCGTTCTATTTCCTCATTTGAATCTGAAGTGCAGGAGCTTTCGCTCTCCCACGAGAGTCTGCCATCCACTATTGGATTCACCCAGTCTTGATCCTGTGCGGTTATCTTGTAAATACAGTCTAGATCACCGTCGCTATCATAGTCGCACACCAGCTCTGTGTAGCACAATCCTTCTACAGAGTCTAAAGGTACCACTACGCGCAGTGAATTTTTCTCAAAAATCATCTTGCGCTTCTTTAGATTTATCACTCCATTCATGTTAGTGGCCCAATCTATTCCCAGTAGCATGGGATAGCGGTTGTTGTCATCAACAATCTCTATCACTTCGAAATTTGCAAGCACGCTCGCACCTTCGATATCTACCATTATTCCCTGCAATCTTCCCATAGGTAGGATCTTTTGCTATTTTTCCATTCGTAATTGAATAGGAAGCCATTGCAGCATAGGGCTGCCCATGCATTCCCATGTCTTCTTTGGCAGGACATTCACGTCCGAGCCTAGATCCAAAATCACTTGATCCATTTCATATTCCCTGATCTGCGTGGTCAATCTCATCTCTCTTCTTGTTCTCGTTGTGTGTTTCCAGAGCTTCCAAACTATGCACGATTCTCATGGTGTGGTCCCAACACATCTAGTTATGAGTTCTTGCAGCCCCTTGATAGCCTTGATGTCATGCAGCAGCTTCATGCATGTCTCCGAAAAGGTAGTGAGTATTGAAGGGTCTATTTTCGATTCTATTTTGTCTTTATTACCTAAAGTGGAGGCCTCTGCGAAGCACTTCTTAGCTTCCATGAATTTATCCTTAACACACTCCAAATCAAATTCTGGTTCCTCTGTTGGAGCCTTGCGAAGCCACGCACTTTCTTCAGGATGCTTGCCTTTGTCATCTTTTGATGTGATACCACTTCGGAACACAATATTTACATTCAGGTCTTCCTTACATGGATTAGACCTCATAATTTGTAGGTTCTAGGTCAGGGAAGGTTGGAGTGTTCCTTTATCATGCAGCTTTTCTATCATCGTGGACAGTCCTATGTCTCATGATCAAACTAGGTACAATATAAGCATGATGGTCTAGTCAGATTTGTACAATCGTGGGCATAATGCCCCGGTCCTCCACAATTGTAACATATCAATTATCTACGACCTCTTCCTGGTCCCATTCCACCTCAACCTCATCCATGCCCATAAAATCCAGTGTGCACCATCCCTACATTTTGATCGAGGGCTCACATTTCGATCTGAAATCTATAGGTAGGAGACTGATCCATCATTAGTTCATAACTTATATAGGTACGCTCATCGTGGCCTATTGACTGACAGAAATTACAGAACAAATATTGGGAAGCCTGTGTATACTTCTGTAGTAGATGGTAGTTATTTGTAGCATGCTTCCCTCCTATCTGACAAATCGCGCACCATAATGCAGGCGCTGCGCTTAGACTTGCTTGTGCCTCTAGTCTCAATGGCATTGGTCTTCCTCTCACCAGGTAGTTCACGAAGACTGGACAATGGTCCTTGTCATGTCCCTAGCCCTTGCATTTTATGCACCATACCTCCTCCTGCGCTTCAGGGTGAGTTTTCCTGTCTTGTTTCAAACTTTGCATCTCAAGGCACAAGTTTTTCAACTGTGTGTGGATCTATTGAACTCCCAGGTTAGGATCTTGTATCGTGGTCTCGTGCAGTCTCATTTAGATCTCCAAGTCCTTGGCCTGAGTGGATAACTTCTACTATGATAGCACGTTCCTTAGATGTGGCGTTAGTGATGCTACAAACCATGTGCGATGTTGCCCATCCATCAAGGTCATGTTGGCTTCACGAATCATACCCTTTAGTCTCTGATCCAGCTCCTAGGGGGTCTTGCCTAGAAGCATCAAGATTTCCTTAAATCCAATAATCGACTCCGTCTCTGATTTTGGCCTGCTAAATCCCTGTTTAGTGCAGCTTGGATATTCGTGATCCCTGCGTTTGGATTGTCATTGGAGTGCTTAATTTACCAAGTCAGTGCACAATCCTACAAAGCACTGACTAGCATTTCTTTCTTTATATTGTCATTCGTGACTCCCTGCGCTTCCCATATCACCCTTACCACAAACCAAAACTGGTCCGGATCTTCATTCCCTACTCCTTTGAACACCAGAAATTTTATTGCGCTTATCATATTGAACTGTGGTGGTGGCAGAGGTGGTGTGGACGAAGAGGGGGGAGAAGATGGTGAAACTGGCAGTGGTGTAGGTGGAAGTGGTATGCGTGGAATTCACTACTTTATCAAACTAATCGCACTTCTCAGTGAGACCTTCTCGAGCTCTTCCTCGCTTTTCCATAGAGGTGAAATCAAGGGGCTAGTTTCTAGTTTTGCGCTACCTTCGTTTCTGTAGATCCTCCCACTTCGCATAGCCCCAAACATCATTTTATTCGCATAACTTTCTTTCCACACTGTATAATTTTAATCCAAGTGTTCAAATATTTAATGTACTTACCTCGCAGTCCTCTGAGGAAACACCGTTCTGCCTTGCTATAGCTGACCGAGGTATCTACCGTGATATCAGTAATAAATCCCCCTAAGTTTGATCGAGCCAGTGATCCATAGTGCGCACGATCTTATCATCCGATGCTTCTAGTATGTGCACCAACTCCGGAGTCCACAAAATAGGTTTGTCAATTCTGCACCTTCCTTAACTATTTTCTAGCTTCATGATCCACTCGTACAACTCAGAGGGGAAGTATGCAAAAAAAAAATTCATTGATTTCCATATATAAGTAGCAATCTAACCACTCTTCCTTCGATAATCGTGGATTCCTATTTTGCTGCACCACGAACTCGTGAATCTTCCTATCCAATCACTCTTCAATTCCTTTCTTTGTTGGATTCCACTGATATGACATTAGACATCTCTTATGCAGATATACGTCTCAACAATGAAACCATTTGTTGGCTTATTGGGGCCTGACCCAGGTTCATAGTTGATTTAGCTGAACAAATCCTAGTACTACTAGCCCTTTTGGAAATAATCCGTGAAGCACAGACTGAGGTCTCACCCAAAGTAGTATGGGAGGGTGCTACAACCAAGTTTCTACACCCTAGAGATGTCTAATGAGTTCAAGTGGTCCACAATTTGATCCTGCTCGCAAGTCACTACGCGCACTTTCCCTTACCTCGTAGCCTGATATATTGCGTTTGTGTAGCCCTACCGAGGGGCTAAATGTCGTGCTCTATGTTATTACCCAAGACCTTAATGGTATTCCAACATTAGTTAATTAACTTTGACTACTTGAGTGCTTTAAGTATACTTAACAATATAAACCATTCATACAGGTGCACGTAGTAAATAAACAGTATATTTGCAAATCATATCAAACATGCATTAACCCAAGAATAGATACACAGAATTATGATAGAACTTCTCTTTATTAATTTCTTATTCGCTTACAGAATTGACTCCACCCTGCGCACTCAGCTATAGGGGTTCGTGCACTCAGCTGCGAACTACTAAGCCTCTATTCACTCAGCTGGAAAGCCTTCTCCTACTCTACAACCCAAAGACACACTTCACACTTGTGACTTAATCACTTAGTCTTGTTATTCTCCTCTTTACTATTATCTCTCCTTTACACTTAGAGCCTTGCTCTATTTATACAATCCCATGGTCCGCAGACCATGGGTAGGTCTATCTAGCCGACATTACATTACAAAAGTAGGGCAGGTAACCCTGTGACTCTATTATACTTTCACACTCTGCGCCCACAATTCACGGAGCTTTACAACAATATTGGGTCAAAACTTGGGCTTTGATCCCCAAAACTTTCCTTGGGGGGATTCCATGCCCAACACCCATCATGACATTAACAACTTCACCTACTCTTAGAAAAAACATCACAATATACTCATCTTCATTCATTTTTAATGTCTCTAACTACATTCTATATACTTGTCATTTGGTCATCTTTACTTTATTATCTCCTTCATGGATATATTGGATTTTATCCAAGATACCTTTAGTTTTTTTACAATGCATTACCTTAATAAATTCTAATTCACTTAAAACACTAATAATTGCATTCATGGTATTTGTGTTGGCTGTGAATTCAATTTTTTCATCCTTGTCACTACTCATTGTCTTGGGTTCTTCATGTCACACCAACTCAGTAGCCGAAACTTCTACTCTAAGAGACATTAAACATGTCTTCATTTTCACTTAACTAAGTGCATAATTTGTGCCAGTAAAGAAAGGATATTTATTCATTGAGCATCCTTCCTAACTAGCCATTTTAATGATTCAAGATCTCCCTCTAGGTTTTAGACTCATACTGAAGGAACCTGCTTTGATACCAATTGATATTTGATTGGAAATCACTAAGAGGGGGCATGAATTAGTAACTGTATCTTTCCAATATTAATTTCTTTTTTCTATTATCTTCCTATGCAACTAATGACTTATGTATATGTTCAATTATTAATGGTTTCTATTGTAGTTACTAGAGAAGTGAATTTTCATATATACTTATTTATAATTGAAGAGCATTCACACAACTTTCAAAAGCAACACATGAAGACACTAGACATAAGTGTAAACCCATAAGGGAGAAACCAATGAATTTTTTGTTGAAAGTGATGTGAATGAAACTCCTACTTCCCTATTACATCAATTATTTTGTAGGCTCCAACCTACATGAGGCTACTACCTCAAGGAAGCTCCAACCCCCACAAACTTTTCTACAGGCTACAACCCATGGGAGGCTACTACCTCAATAGGCTAAAACTTGTTATTTATCAAGCTACAAATTGAAAGGAGAATGAAATATCCCAATCACAATACAAAATAAAGTTTTTTGGTTACTTGGTATTAATTTTTTCTCCCAAGCTTGTTTCTCATCTTCTCTACTTCTCTTCTTCAATATTTTTCCTCTTATGCTATTTTAATCCTCTTCTCCTAACTAGAATGTTGTCAATGAACACTCTCACATAAACTTCTTAACATCAAAAAGTTTACTTTCTCATTAATACGATATGAGGAGTTTTCTCCTTGTCTTCTAAGGCTATTCATAACATACCTCTTCATCTTCAAATATAATAATCATAATTTTGTAATATAAAATAGATTTGAAATAATATAGGCCAACAATAATGATTGAAAAGGACAAATCTTGAAAACCTTTTATATTTGTATTAGCTAGATTTTTTATATTTTTACCAGCTACATGTTAATGCCTTTGAGGATTGTTGTTTAATAAAAGAATATGTTTTCCATCTTATGTCTCAAGATATCATGTGCAATTTTTCATTTTAATTGTACACCATACATCAACGGTTGGCTTAGTGGGTCCTGGCCCACGTTCAGAGTTAGTTGCACCAAACAAATACCTACACTAATGGCCCTTTTGGCATCAATCTACAGAGTACAGACTGAAATCTCACCTGAAGCAGTATGGGGGGATGCTAGAACCAAGTTTCTGCACCTAGAGATCAGGGTGATGTCATTTTATGCCCTAAATCCACCTTCATGTAGATCGATAAGCCCTTATGGCTTATTGATGGAACTACCTTTAATCAACCTCTACACCTCCATGAAGGTCTACGACTATCTTTCACAGACCCTGAATAGTTGATTGGACTACTTACGCACGTCAAATATTACTCTTAACCCGATAATTACTCATTATGGCTTAAGTGTTCGATAAATTCAACATACAACAAGATAATCTTCGCATAAACAATTAACATTAATTTTGTTCATATAACAAGATAAATCAAGCAAATTCATGCATCAATACAATATTATTTCAGAAACCCATCATCCATCACAACATAAAGCACATTCATTAGTACAGAAGTAAATAGACGAAACACAAGAATTTCTATAATAATATTCTTTATTAATAATCAGTTTAGCTTACAGACTCAAGACTTCCCTGCGCACTCTATTGCATGGATCCATGCACTCAGCTATGGAATATACACTAGGCCTCTGTGCACACAACTGCAGAGCCTTCCTTCTCCTCTAAGACTTATATGATCTTCTCTCTACTGACTCATTACATTCCTCTTCATCTTCTATTCTTGCCTTAGACTCTCTAAGACACACTTATTTATACAATCCCATGGTCTGCAGACCATGGTTAGATCCTCAAAAATCCAACTCAACTTACATAAAGAAGGTAAAACCATTTATGACTCTTTAAATATCTATGTGCTCCGCGGCCACAATTTGTGGAGACTTTATATTTCATACATCAAAACTTGGGCTTTTTGCCTCAAAACTTAGTTTTTTGCCCCACAATTAACCCAGGGGACCCCATCCCAATAGACCCCCAACACAAAGATCGTGACTCACCCTCGAGTCACTTGGTTGGTGCAGATATATCACTATGAAGATCCCCCAACTCCACTTGTGAAACTATTACCTTAGACATGCTCTGTGTGGTTACCTGCTTGATCTGTTCCACCAACTACTCTATGGCTAGTCCTGCACTGTCCTGCTTGATTTTCTGTTGCATACTCTACAAGTTTTCCAATTTCTCCTAAATATTGTCAAAGACGATGTAGGCCTCATCCAACTAGGGCCCTAAACTGGCCTTCTGGATGGCCTGTTTCTTCCACCTGTGTGAGCAACTGCTTCGTCTCCTATAGCTTGGCAAGGAATTGTGTTGTAGAAATGATGTACGTCGTCACCCACACTTCATCATATTGCTACTAGAGCTCGCGGACTTATGTATTCAAGACCTGCAGGGTGGGATCCTCCTAGAGGTCTGTGACTACCTCCATATCCTACTCAAACAGCATGGTGCAGTCCACCACCGTGGCATCCACCGTCACAAATCCATCTTTCATAGCGCCTTCACACTATTCCCTTGCCTCTCACAAGGTTGAAGATTGCAACTTGAGCTCCAGTTCTGTTATCTTTAGGTTCAACTCAAACTAGACTCTAGCTACCTCTGCCTTAGTGTCGCACACACCAGTAGCAAGTTTTCTTATCATTGCCTCCAACGATGCATCCTCTAGGATATGCAGTTTCAACACCATTCTACATCCTCTTGACACTATAGCTATGAGTTGGGCACTCTGTGCCTGAATTTTCTCTTTGGCCTACAATGCCTCCTATTGGGTGTAGGAATTACACTTAAGCAAGCTCCTTCAACAATTAATTGTCAACTTGGGGGTTTCGTAAACTTAGAGATGAAGCACAGGTAATGACAGAAGTGGTATGAACTTTTCCAATTTCTACTCCCACTTCTCAATTGAAATCTTGCAGAATAAAACAGAAAAAAATCAAAAAGGCAACTGACACCAAAGTAATTCTAGTGCTAGAATGTAAAAGGATGAATTTATGAAGAAATCAAATAAAGGAACTTTCACATCATTGTAAACAATCTTAACTGTTGAAGTAAAACTCTATGCTTATCCTCAGTATGGGTGGTGGTAGTTTAACAAGTGGGCCCTTGAAAATATCTGCCCTCTAAATGATTTTCCTTATCACACTAAGTGGTCATTCCTGTACTCTTGTAATCTGCTTGCTCTAGTACAAGTACATAACTTATGTGACAAGTACATTTTACACTTATACTAAAGACTTGTGTCTTCATGTAGGGGCTCTAAGCTTGAAGGCTTGGAGCACTCTGTTCCTGTAGCAAGACATTGGTTCTTGTACTGGAACAGAGCTTCCTACACCAAGTATTCCAATTTACTTTTGGGAAAATAAAATGTGCGTTAACTATAAAAAATGTATTGCAAATGTGAGTAGAATCTGAAATAACTTGCACACGAAAAATAATGCTTTAATCAACTGAATCTCACAAATAGAAATAAACTTTTAAGATGAAAACAATCTTCAAAAGTTAAAGAGGAATCTCTTGAGTCAAAGGGTTTTGCATGTAAACAAATCTAACTCAAAACGGGTTCACTATAATATTTCAGATTTCTTTTAATTCTTTTCCTTAAATCATGAGGTGCAATCATGAATTAAGATATTGCAACAATGTTCTTTTGTATTTCATGAATTCATCTTTAATCTTTAGAAGTTTAAATTTTAATATTAGAAATGCTTCCTTCTAATAATGCACACTTATTTTGCAAAAATAGATTAAATCATATAAAGGAAAAATAATAAAACGCTTGCTATGAATAAACTAGCAAACCGGAGTGAAAAATCCTACATGCACTGGTGCAGGAATAATCTTCTTTGAACGATCCAAGAAAAATAAAACCAGAAAGAAATTACAAGAACTAAAGTAATTCAATTTGACTTTCACACAACAAATTTGTTCACACTTTTATTTTTTAACGAAATAAATCAAAATTCGTAAGCAAGAACAAAATTAAGATTTAAACCATGCTACTGCAAATAAACAAAGTTAACACACACCTTTAATATAACGAAAGAAAGAGGGTAAACGAGCTTGGTTGGGTGGGCCCTTGCCAACCAGGTCGTTTCTCGGTTTAGGAAATGAAAACCTTCAGCACATTAATAACACATCAATGAAGAATTAAAATGTAGAATGAGAAAATCATGGCACAGCTCCTTGTATTAATTCCAATCAGCAAATATATATTATGAGTTCAAGTCCAGCCCAGAACGAGGGAGACAAGGAGATTACAAATTAACCAAAAATTACAATTGCATTGCTATCGCTACCACTCACTAACCTAGTTCTATTTGAAAGCTATATTTTATACAGCCCTTCGGCCTATGGCCATAATAAAAAATTACACAGTCGTTCCAAATCGAGCATTTTGGCTAAAACGAATTAACAAAAAAAATAGAAAAATAAGCCAGCAGCTATAATAAGCTACGAACTAATCATTGACCATAGACCTTATCGTCAGCCATATGCCATGTGAAGTGATTGAGCTACTGCAGAGATCACGAAACAGATAGTTGTCGGCGGTGCAGGAATCTACCTGCACTAGATCAAGCTAGCATAATGATTAATACTTTAGCTTATCAAATACTTTATGAAAGTAAACATAAGTTACAAGAAATATTAAAGGCACAAAATCTATTCAAAATGATTAATTAAGCACCTAATAAACCTTAAACATCAAATATGAAGTTTATGTAGGAATAAACAATATTCTTGGAGTAGTGCAGGAATGAGAAGGTTTATGGAGATAAACAGAGGTTAATGATTGTGGTTTTGTAATAAGAAGGGGGTAAAAATAGATCATTTCGTCCTAGCAAAATCCTCACATCCCTAAGCTGTTGTGTTTCATCACACAACCTTTACCTGCTACAAAAATCTTCAACATAGGGAGCCATCTTTGAATCCTGCACTTGGATGGTGATCCCTTCCTTCACTACCTTCTTCTTCTTACCTAAGGCATTCTTAAGTTGTCTGGTCACCTTCTTGAGGCGCTTGTAGTATTTAGAAGCGTCGAACTTTCATACCTTCACTTGATGTTTCCGCTCTTTGACCTCTTCTGCCAACTCTACCTTGCCTTGCTTTTGCTAGGTCTTCTCCTTCATGAACTAGTTTAATGCCTCCAAGTCATGAACTTGTTGTTCGAGCTCTTCTATCCAGTTATTCAGATAGAGGGCAGAGGTATCCATTTCTAGCTCATCTGGTGAAAGCACATTTTCTGCAAGTTATTCAAAACATGTACCGTCATTGCCAATATCAAAGTTATCTTAGCTATCCAACATCTGCATCATAATATCACCAAGGGTTTATGTGCCAAGAGCTTCCATTTCACTAAGGGTTTTAGTCCCATGCACATCTAACTCATCAGGGTTTTAGTACCCTATACATCCAACTCATTAAGGGTTTTAGTACCTTGTTCTTTCAGCTCATTAGGGGCTCCATTACCCTACTCATTCACCTCATCAGGGTCTTTAATACCCGGTTCATGTTACACAGTATTTTTTCATTGTTCATGTACTCTCCCATCAACAATCTCGAAGGACCTCTATAGTGAAACCTACATGCTTTCCCATCATGAAGAAACTCCCATTATGTCCCTCTTCATGATCATAATGATTCCCTTTTGCATCATTTCCCAAGAATCTTCCTTTTACCCTAGTTTACAAGACCAACACTACTGACCAATTTCCTCCTCGCACCAATTTGCAAAGATTAAAATGATGACTAGCACCATACAATCCTACTAAGCCTTTTCTCAATCACGTCGATCCTCTTTTGGAAATTATTTTAAATATGGAGTCAAAGCTTCTAGGTATAGAAGCTTCGTAACGGAAGTCTATTAAATGGTTGGGCTAGATGGAGCTGAGGAAGTCAATTTGGGATCCTTTCCCCTATTAAGATGGAATCAACCCAAGAGATAAAGCCTTATCCCATGATAAGAGGAACCATGTCCCCTCTATCCAAGCTATATAAACCCCTCCTTTTACAAGCTTCATAAGTTTCAGTATTGGTATTTTTGGAGCTTGAATATTCAGCAAGAGATCTATAGCTTGTAGCTTTCTAGTGTATGTTTGATGGAGAATAGAGTGTTTGGTTTGATTTGAGACTAAAGGGAAGAGGCCTTAAAACTTCCATTGTTGGGGTTGTCCATGAGATGCTAGTAGAAGCATGGGGACCCGGATACATCGGAGGAGACCAGCAACATCAAGGCATTAGTTGTAATCTCTTTCTGAACTTATATGAATACAACTATTGATTTATTTCCTACATTGAAGTGTTATCTTACATTTGATGGCTTAATGTTCCTTGACCTATTAAGTAGGTTGAATACAATTTGTATGCTATCACATTTGTTGTTGTTGTTTGTTTTCTTGTTTCAAGTATTTGAAGGAAGGAAACAGGAGGTAGCTGGAGTGAGGAAGCAGGATCATCACCAAGTGGAATAGCGTTCTAAGAGGTCAGCCTTCTTATTTGATTCTAGCTTAAGGAAGTTTTCCATAGATTGTTTGTTTGTGGCTAGAATCGCTCTCTTGGGCTAGAGGAATTGTTCGTGTCCGCACTGAGAATTTACCTGCACCAAAAATTGGTGATTCCATTGGGGAGCCAATCCTTATATTTGATTGATTGTCATTTTATGGTTTTGTGTGAAATTTTCTAGTATCACCATTTCTCTTTAGTGTTCTCTGCTTTGCCTAGTTTACTGCTCCGAGCTTGAAATTTATAGTGGCAAGTCTGGTTTTAGCCTTTGAAATTTTTATTTTTTTCCTTCAATCCTCAGTCAGTGCATTTATTTTTCTTACAGTCCTGTTGATCAATGTGAGTTTCTCAAAAAGGGTCACGCCAACCCCCTTCTGGTGCTTGTTGTTAGTTAGGCAGTCGCGCTGATTCTTGTAGGTGAAGGTCAAGGTTTCCCCTATATCATAACCAGTATGTCTTGTTCTTCTTATTTCTGCCTCTTAGCTTGTTTTGAATGTGTTCTCCCTCACTGGAAAGCTCTATTAGATTGGTTTATATGATTTTTTGGTTTTCCTTTACTTCACTTGGTTTCTTGAGTTCTTGGATGGTGTGTAGCCCTAGGGCATCTAGGTTGTCATCCATTCACTGGTTTGTGTGCTTAGAAATTCAAGTAGATAATCAAGTTACTCCTTGCATTTCATTTGTTAGTCCTTTCGTTGCTTTGATTTCCATTTAACAGGTTTGAAATGTTTCATTTGTTGATTGAGCATCTCTTTTCGAGAATAGATAACATTGTTCATCTTGTTTTTGGTTGATTCTTTGCATCATTAGTTTGGAAGGAATTCTATTTTGTTCTTTGCATTTTCTTGAGGTTGATTGTTCTGAAAAAATTTCATTGAACTGTTTGTGAAAGATTCATTTTCTCATTTCATTGAAAAATACATAATTCTATTTTGCTAAATCAATATGTTGCATTAGTTAGCATTGTTGAAGACTAGAGTTGCCTCGTCATTTGCATTGGAAAAGAAATGGATTCTCTTTACTAGCGAAAGGACTACTTGAAGTGCGTTTGATAGGAAAGATAGGAATTGGAAAGAGTTTTTTATCATTTTGTTTTCAAAAAGCGAAATAGTGAAAAGGTCATTTTTCTTTCAATTGCTTGTTTTTTGCATTAAGTGTGTTTTCTACTCTCATTAGTGTAGACAATTCATCGAATTGAAATGGTCTTGTCTCATTTAGCTGCATATAGGATTTTTTCGAGTTGCATCAATAAGGCCTAAAAACCAAGACATAATTTTAATATAAACTCTAAAATGTATTCAATTAACCTAAGGCGCATTTGAAACCTAATGATCACATTTAGAAGGTCTAGGCTAGAAATGTGTTCCAACGCCTTTAAACCGAGAAGTTGTTGTTCACTTTGGCACTAGGCAGTGCTAGTACATACTTGTGCTCCCCATACTATTGTGTATATAAAGGGAGACCCCACTAGGTTGCAATCCTTTATCCAAAGGAAGCTGAGTCTATCGTCTTGTAAACATGATACACCAAACACAACATTCCGGGAGATTTCTTGCCCGTACTTCTCGGTTCACCGGGAGGTATTTTGCAGTTCACAGTTACCTGGTAATCCTTTTACCTAGATCATCCTAAGTAGTCATTTTTATCTTTTTGACTCACTAAATAGAAAAGATCACCCGAGCGCTTGTCCTTTGAGCTCTTTTCAAACCAAAAGTGATAAAGTCACCTTTGCTTATTTCTCGACTCTTAAAACATAAAAGAGCACCAATTTGTTTTCGCATCTTAAAAAAATTGTTGCCCACGATCACATAACTTTCCTGTCAGTATTTTTCTAGACCACATTGTGAGTATACCTTTAAATACATTTTAAAACCTTGGAATCAATCTTTCTCTTCTGGTTAATTGAGACAAGATCATTGTGGTTGAACCATCAGGTTCACCTAGTTCCTCTTCCTCTCCTCTGTCTGAAAGATCATCTGAGGAGCCTTTTCTTGAATTGTCGTAGTCACTTGAGGACCAAGGTGTTGAACTTGGAATTGTTCTAAGAATTCAACCTTTTGCATCTCATCCTCCCCCTCCCTCACATACTGGGTCACTTTCTAACATTGGCCTAGAATCTTCGGATAATCCTATCCAAACTTGCAAGAGTTCGTCGACTTCTAAAGGTTAGCTTGGACTAGTTGTTTATCCTCTGAATCCTTTTGTTCAATCCTGTTGTGATATCAGCATAGCATTCATACAGTCTGTATGATCAGCTGGGTATTCCTTTGTAATTATCCCCTCAAACGTCTTCGGTAGTCCGTTGTCGCCAGTTTTCATCCATGGAATCAAAAGGCGAAATCCTAGTCTCCTCTCTGGGTCACTCGGAGGTTTCCACTCCACGCACAGTCGAGGAGGAGGAATATCATTTCCCTCCTGAAGGTTTCCCTTACATGAGAAGCATTCTAGCCAGTGTTCATCCTCGGTTACCACATAATTATGTAACTTTGGCTCAGTTGGTTTCAGGTACGCCTACTACCTCATCTCTTAAAATTGGCAACTAGGGCCAAACTCCATGTGGGTAATATTATTTATGGCGGCTAATATTTTATTGGATCCCTCTCATTGAGAGGTGTAGGATTGTTCTACATATCATCTGATTCCAATAAGTATTTATGAAGTTATGTATTTATTTATGTTATGGACAAATTGTTAAGTCGACCAGCAACTTATGTAGGCTCAGAAGCCCAACAGTCATGTCTATTCAACCTCTACATTTTAATATAAATAGAAGAGGAATTCAAGTCATTTCTACACACACTTGGATCTCTTCCTCTCTCTACTTATCTTTGGGTTTTAGTAGGAGGAGAGATCTTAAGGAAAACCTAGAAAAGTCGGAACTGCCGGAAAAGTCGGAACTGCCGGAAAAGCCAGAACTACCGGAAAAGCTGGAATAGTCGGAAAATCTAGAAAAGCTAGAACTTCCAGAAAATTCGGAAAAGCCAGAAAAGTTGGAACTACTAGAAAAGCTGAAACTTTCAGAAAATCTGGAACTGTCGGAAAAGCCGGAAATACTGGAAAACCTAGAAAATATGGAAAAGTCAGAAAAGCTAGAAAAGCTGGAACTGTCGGAATTGCCAAAAAAGCCGAAACTGCCGGAAAGGCCAAAACTGCCGCAAAAGCTGGAAACACCGGAAAAGCTGGAAAAGCTGGAAAAGATGGAAAGGCTGGAACTACCTAAAAAGCAGGAACTACAGGAAAATCTGGAAATGCTGGAAAAGCTAGAAATTTTGGAAATTTTGGAAAAGCCGGAAAAGCCAGAAAAGTCGGAAAAGCTGGAAATGCCAGAACTGTCAGAACTGCCGGAAAAGCTGGAACTGCAGGAAAAGCCAGAACTACCGGGAACTGCCAAAATAGCTGGAGAATCTATCTCCAAAGGAAGTCAGCATGATGTATGAGATCATGGGCAGCATAATAAGCAGCATGATGATATGAGCATGGGCAACATAATGATGCATGATGATATGAGCATGGGAATCATAATGATGAATGAGATCATGAGCATGGGCAGCTTGATGATGAATAAGACCATGGAAGATGCAGCATGAAGATAAGAGCAGCTCAGTCATCAAGGTTCAACACATGCGACAATACAGCAAGGTGTCACACGATAATGTGTAGCAAATAGACGAGATGAAACACTATGATAGGTGAATGAGTCACCTTAGAGATCAGTTGAAGCAATATGTCTTCAACTAATCTCATGCTGATATCAAAAGTCAAAGTGATTGACTTCTATCATAAATGTACTATCTCTCTCACTTTCTCTACTGAACTTTGAAGAACATAAAAGAAGAATTGATAAAGGGTTTCCCCACATTGGGGTTTGTCCCTGGCTAGTGCCACATCTTGTGTCCTCTCGTCTTGGCTTGTCTTCTGCAATTGATATTTATGTTCTATCTGTAGTTTACTTTATTCTGATGTGATTGCTAATGTGGAAAAGAAATTGAAATAAATTCTCTAGCATAGAACATACCTAAAATTAACATGGTATCAGAGCTGAGGTGAAGATAATGCCCAAGAAAGAGTGAAAGAGCAATCACCGAAGACAATAGGGACAAGACAAAAGGATCAATGGGTTCCACATCTCTCTTCTAAGTTCAAAAAGGGTGAAGTCGAAGTAGAACATATTATCATAATGGTGTAGTGGAAGTTTTTGATGGCCCATCTAAATATCACTTCATTGGGAAGTTCGGATCTAAGGGTGGAAGGAAAGGTGGATGCCTTGGTTGCAATAAGTTCACCCATAATGTGAAGGAGTGTCTTAAGCTAATGCAAGTCATCAAGGAAATGGTTGACTCTTCAAAGAAAGCAAGGAACCCTAAATCACTTTTATGTACCTGATTGCAAGAAGAGCCTCGTGTCCATCTCGGAAATGGATGTCAAAGGTTTCAGGGTGACACTCATCGATGGAAAGGTATGTGTTTGGAAATATAATTTTCAAAGATGTTTTTAAGTTCAGGGTTGTATCAAATTGCAGGAAGTCCACTCGGGACCATGTCCATTGTCACGTAGCACCGAAGGTATATGAGTCAGATGGTGGTAGAGATGCCTGAATTCAAAAGGAGCATGAAAGTACATGTCTGAGATGTACTAAAGAAAAATCTTACAAGGGTACCATTCCCCTCATGTAGAAAGTCCATAGGTCTAGAACAATCGAAGCGGTCTGATATTTATAATCAATAATCTCGCATATGTAGGTGGAAGATGTGGAGCTATAAAAAGGGTCTCTTTCACCTCTAGTTACCTCACATTAATATGTCAATTCGGGAACATTTTGCTATTTCAAAGAGTGTCTCAGTCTGAGGCTTATCATTTGCCAGAGTAATTCTCATAGCACAATGTTTGAAAATACAAGAGGAAATGGATGCGTGCTTACAACTTAACTACTTAAAAAGACTAAATCACACATTCAGATATCAAGCAATTTATTAGTTAAGGGTTCGGTAGTGATAACCCATCCCTTTAGAAACGGATGGAAAAGAAATCAGAGAACAGATCGGGGGTCTGGGAACCGAACAGCAGGTGTTGAAGCTCACTACAGCCTGAGATCATCCTTCACACCAATAAAAAGAAATGGAATGGCAGATAAGAAATGGAACAACAAAGAAATCGAACAGCAATGAAATGGAACAACAACCTTGAAATAGAACGGTAATTCTAAAATGGAACAACGAATCTAAAATGGAACAGCAAGTATGAAATGGAACAGCAATTCGGAAATGGAACAACAATTTGGAAATGGAACAGTAACTAAGTCTAACAAGCCGTAAATCTATAAAATCACTTGCATTAGTCATAACCAAACATCAATCCTTCACTCCTAAAGATATACACACAAATGGAATAGTAATGCTTATGGATACATGATGGAACAGCACTGAAAACCATATAAACACAACATGCTCAAATAGTAATCTAATTCAGTTGTCACCTTGATTAGAAAGAATACGATTGCATCTCAAAATAGAACAACAATATTCAATAATCCAATAATCACATAGAACAGAGCTTCCAAGATGAACTCTGTAATGTTAAGGCACAATCACATAACACAAAAATTCTGTAATGGAACAACAGTATCCTGTAGAAACTAATCGTATTATATAAACACCTAAAAGATCAGTAATATAATGCAGCATCAATTCAACACTTTTGTTTTCAGAAACCTTAATGGATTAAACACGACAGAGCATGTGACATAAACTATATAAAACGCGTCAGATTACCAGATCACGTTGATAAGCAAACCACATAGAAACCACGCGTAGTGGTACAAGAGAAAGTGTCCTCCACGGTCGAGCCCTTAGCCTCCAAGGGTACACCGCTTGAAGTTATTCCAGGCTCAAAGATAAAAGAGTAACCAAGTCTGTATTAATGCATTAAGTAAAATTAAAGTAGAGCAAGTCTTAACAGGACATAATGATCAAAGTTTTGATCTTTTAAAAGAAATTACATAAAGGCATCCCCCTTTTAGCTAACAATGTTGCCCCTTATATAAGGGTGACAATGGAGATATCTACATACAGAAATAGATAAAACAGTGATCCCTCAGGATCAAGGATCTTGAGGGATTCGTAGAACCGTTAACCCTGAGTCATTTTTTCTCTTTTCTGCGTCGAGCTGATATCTCCGCTTCCTTTCCCGGGCTGATCCGTTTCGATATGGTTTGCATGCGGTCTCCCGTCAAAGGGACAATAGTTATGCTGACTTTTTCTTTTCTTTTAGAATGGAAACTCTTCGTTTTTCCTCCCTCCTGCACATGGAAACGACAATTGTCAGCGTTTTTGTTTTTCATATTAATCTCACATGTTTTGTTATAATTCTTTATCGTTTTCTAAGTTCACGATGCAAAAAGTCTTGTAAGTCCTAGTGAAAAGATATTGAAATAATCATCAAAACATACCTTCTTTGGTACTCCACATGCCCCCCTACTTACCCATTTTCATGGCCTCATGAAAACATTGTAGTTGACATGTAAGGCAGTGAGTGAGTAGGTTGGAGATGGAATCTCATGTGAAGGCCTACAACCATGATGCGTAACTAAGTAGTCAAAGAAATGTCCTGTCTGACCCTCAGGCATCTCATACAGGGCTTGGTATCTAGGTGCAGGATGCCAAATAATTAGACTCCGGAACCTATATCCTAACCAGGATGGCCCTCCCCTCAAAACAATTTTTCCATAGAGGGGAAAACGGTTGGTAGCTAGTTTAAAATTCTCATACTTAAACGGTTCTCTAAGCTGGATATTTGGATTAGATATTCGATATCGAAATTTAGTTGCATGAATGGCAGGGTCTTTGATAGAGGAAAAGTATTCTAATCCCTGCCGAATGATTTCCTCATGCATGGATCCTAATGCTTCAATCACTCTTGGAGTCTTCTTGAGGTTTCTATGTTTCCTCCATAACTGTGCTAGATCCCTAGGCTCAGCTCTTATCCATAGATCTAATCTATTTTCTTGTCTTTGAAAAGCATTATAGGCTTTGAGCCATTTAATTTGATTAACTGCAAATGAAATAAATGCCTGTAACTAAATGTCCCCACCAAAAGGGCCAGGGTTCAGCTCGGTTTCCTGTTCTAGTACAAGGTTATGTAAATAAAATTCACACAATAGTCTTTGAACTTTTACCCCGTAGTGCTTACAATAGTTTATGAAATCATCTATGGTGTTAATTTGTATGGGAGAACCTGCTTTAACAGCCGTTATTTTCAATTGCAAATACCTTTCCATTAAAAACAAGGCATAGTTCTTAGCAGGGACTCTACATGCTAGGACGTCATTGTATAGAGAACACAAGGTATCCATCTATTTGATAGCTACATCTAACCTACGAGTTACCTTTGCAACTTTCTCTTGTTCATTCCGCCATCCTTCGAAGGCCTAGCTTTCGGATAAATTGAAGTTCCTTAGCTACTGCTGTAGTTCTTCATGTTTTTCTCGGGGGACTGTTTGCTCCCTAAGCTTTTCTACTTCTTGCTAAGCTTGCTTCAAACCCTTTTGGAGGGTTACTATTTTTGGATCCCTTTTCCATGCAACAGTGGAGGTCAGGATATTTACTTGAACTTTCCTATTGCGCTGCTCTGAGTTCAGAACCCTTATTAATCCCGAAAGAGGTGCCTCCGTCTGAATTTCTTTATCATGGGTCATCATTTCATCCATTTCTATTTTAACACGAACATCAGCCCATTGTTGTTCCTTTTCAATTAGAATAGCAGTTTGTTTCTCAGCATCATTTCGAACAATAGCTTGGCTTTTCACGAGGTTTTGAATAGTAGGATGGATTCTGGTCCTTCGCCCCTTGCCCTTAAGGGGTTTTGCTGGAGTGGCCAGACTTTTCCTTCCTCAAGTCCCTTTTACCCTTTGCCTTGCCTTTAGAATCCTAATCTACTGGTGGAGCTGGACTATTATCTTCAATAATCTCTACAGTTCCTTTCGCAATTCCCTTATTTCCGCCATTTCTTCAGAAGGAACAGCACGCTGTTTACTGTGGTCTAGACTGCGGCTAGCTTCCTGATTTTCTTCCTGGGGTGTTTCTTCATTGTTCTGCTCTGGTTGTTCCGGGGCAAGAACCCTAATTGGCTCTGTTATTTCTTGGGCTATGTCTTTTTCTGCCCTTATTTCCTCTGGACTTTCTTCTGGTGCCTTCTGGTTAGGAACGGGTTGTTCCTGCTCAGCATTTTCTGACATCTTCTCATCATGAACAGGTAGATTTTTTACTTTTGCCTCCTTTGCATGTGATTCCTTGGGTGCATTTTTCTCTAGGGGTTTCTCTCCGACATGGAGGTCTGATGGACTGGAAGGTTGGCCATATTCGCCCATATTGGCCAAAACTTTGGCCAATTCATCTTCCCCTAATGGGTCCTGTAATGGATTGCCTTCCTGTTGTTCCATTTCCTCCTCCTGCTTAGACTGCTCGACTTCTTTTTCTTTGTCTCCTTCCTCCTCAGATTGCTCGTCTTCTCCCTCTTTTTCTTCTTCTTCTTCTTTTGCAGATTGCTTTGCTTCCTCTTCCTACATTCCCATTTCCTTGTCTACCCGTGGGGGTTGCTCATCTTCTATTTCCACCGGCTGGCCGATGCTTTCTTAGGGCTTCTCCAGCCCCCCTTGTAGCCGTGCTAGCTGGACTGATTTCCTGCGCTTTTCTTGTTGCTCGGGAGTGTCGGTGACATGTTTCCGCTTTGCCTATTTCTTGTGTTTTTCTGGACACTTGGGTGTGCTAGTGACCTGTTTCCATTTTTTCGGTCGTTCGGGTGCGTTAGTGACATGTTTCCGTTTTGGTGGTGGTGTGGCCAATCTCCCATTTACAATGGCAATTAGCTCTTCCCAGCTGCTCTGCTGCTGGGTGAGGCTATGGTTGACTATCAACCGAATCAATCCATGATGACTAACAACTAACTTTACGTGTTGTGCCTTTTTCATGCTTCGTGCAATGTCATGAAGTAATGAATTCAACAATGCAGGTAAATTTACAGAGCATTTTTGTTTTAGAACAGCTAAGAGTTTAAGATGTTGTGGTCTTACCACGTCTTTTCTGCCCTCACAGGTGATATAGCTTTGGATGGTCTTTGCTAATTCTTCCCACAGCCCTCCTAGTGTTGCTAGCATAACCCCCTTTCCTTGAATTGTAAAGCTCTGTCCCTCGTCCTGGAAGATTTCTATAATCTTCTACAACCTCTCCTTTTTTAACATCCATACTGGTCCAGTGGCTGGCAGTCCCGAGACTTCTGCGATTATGTCATCGGTGATTGTTATGCATCTTCCCCTTACTGTGGAGTAGTCCTCTTACAAGTTCTACAAGAATTCAATTACCACTGTCTCATTAGACTCCTTCAAGCGATTAAGATAGGTCAGCCATCCTGCTCTTGCCAGGATTTCCCGGGCAGCAGCCAAAACAGTTAGCACTTGTGGTTCTCTACGAATTGATCTTCCTCCCATGGTTTCGCTGTAAATTCTCAAAGGAACGACAGTTGTTTGTTAAAACACAGAGAAGCTGATAGACATAAAACTTGTTCAAACTCTAATGTTGTAGCGTATACAGTGGAAATGGCTTTGAATAGCAAATCATGCAAAAAAAACAAAAAACAGAAAAGAAATAATATCGTTGAGCCATGTTATACCCTAGTACACAACTTCCTGAATAGCGAGTTGACACGTAATCCAAGCAATGATGAGGTTAACCTCCCCCCCCCACAATGTGATAGGCTATCTTAGCCATCAAATAAAGGAGCAGTGCCTGCTCTGCAACAAAGTCTTTAAGGAACAACGTATTCCAATATGCCATGTTTACAAAAAGCAGCCTATTACTGAAATCAAGGTGTAGAGTTGTGTCGCTTTAATACGTAAGAGACTGCAGTGATTTGATGCAAGGTTGGGGATAAGACATTTGCCGTAAATAGAGTCTCATGCGGTCATTGTCAATGGTTCTGTCATGATTGGTGATAATATATAGTCATGCGTTATATGGTTGGGGCAATAACATATAATTGATTACCACGGCATAAGAAATAGAAGGGTGCTAATAACTTACCTATTGGTGTAAATAATGCAACATCAATACCATTAATAGTGCTCTGTTGCCGATAGGTGTCCATAACCTTGGCAGAGTTGTTTATTTCACCTATGGAACCATAGTCCTTTGTGTATGCTAGGGAACGTTGTGTAATATCAAAATGTAGGCCATTATGCTGGCTTGGTGACTAGTTAGCCATAATGCCATTCACGAGGAAGGAGCGAATAGTGGGTAGGCCGGCTCGTGATGAGACCTCTTGTTCCAAGGGTTGTTTGTTTCATATACCTTTTGGACCATATCCCTGGTGTGGTGGCCATAGTGGGAATGCCACTTCGCTTTTGTCCTCATGCTCATGGTAGGCCAGCTCTTAATGAGACTTCCTATCCTGCATTTGACAATTTATAAGTCATGTTTACTTTTTTCTTTGTTTTTCATGAAGTGCCTTCCCTATTTATACATAAAGGGTGGTTCAACACTCCTTAAGAGTAGGAATGGTGGAAGAAGCCTTGACATCCCAATAGGAAGATATAAACCTTTTCCTCTTATTCCTAAATAATAATCAAAGAGGATTAAAAGGGACCAACATGATACAGAGAACCAATCAGAGTAGAATTAGTAGAACAATTCCAGCAAAAGATGATGAATAAGCATGTCTTTCCTTCTATCCTCTCACCAATTCAGGGTAGTTTCTTATAAAGATAGCGATTTATGATTGACTAATTTTAGTATGTTGTGTTTTTGTTTCCATTACATAAGTGCATAGCTGTATTTAAAAAGAATTGAAAGAACATGAGAAATAAGCATCCTCAATTTAGAACAGAAAAAGGAACAAGTTGTTTCACAGGAAGAGAAAAAGCATACAAGTGGTGTTCCTTTTGAGGAAAGGAACAACAACAGTTCACAAATGTTGTTCCTTTGGAAAAGGGATAGCAGCACACATAGGTGTGGTTCCTTTGGAAAAGGAACATCATGAATCACAAACATTGTTCCTTTGAAAAAGGAATAGGAAAGCACACCAATGTCGTTCCTTTGGAAAAGGAGCAGCAGACGTAAAAAAAATGATGTTCCTTTGAAAAGGGAACAACAAAACCAACACATGTCGTTCCTTTGGAAAAGGAATAGCCAAGATCAAAAATGTTGTTCTTCTAGAAAAGGAACAGTAAAAACATACAAATGCCATTACTTTGGGAAAGGAACAAGAGAAATAAAAAATGTTGTTCCTTTGGAAAAGGAACAGCAAGGACACGCAATTGTTGTTCCTTTGGAAAAGGAACAACAGAAATAAAAAAATTTGTTCCTTTGGAAAAGGAACAACAAAAAATCAAAACTGTTGTTCCTTTGCAAAAGGAACAACAAAAGCACACAAATGTCCTTCCTTTGGAAAAAGAACAACAAAAACACAAAAATGTTGTTCCTTTGGAAAAGGAAGAGCAAAAACACACAAATACTGTTCCTTTGGAAAAGGAACAGCAAAAAACACACAAATGTTGTTCCTTTGGAAAAGGAACAACAAAAACACACAAATGTTGTTCCTTTGGAAAAGAAACAACAAAAAACACATAAATGTTGTTGCTTTGGAAAAGGAACAACAAAAACACACAAATGTTGTTCATTTGGAAAAGGAACAACAAAAAACACACAAATGTTGTTCATTTGGAAAAGGAACAACAAAAAACACACAAATGTCGTTCCTTTCAAAAAGGAACAGTAGAAATCCAAAAATGTTGTTCCTTTGAAAAAGGAACAGCAAAAATCCAAAAATACAAAAACACACAAATGGCATTCCTTTGGAAAAGGAACAACAGAAATCAAAAAACGTTGTTCCTTTAGAAAAAGGAATAGCAAAAAAACACTAATGCCATTCCTTTGGAAAAGGAACAACAGAAATAAAAAATGTTGTTCCTTTGGAAAAGGAACAACAAAAACACACTAATGTCGTTCCTTTGGAAAAGGAACAGCAGTAACAGCAAAACGTTGTTTCAAAGATATGTACAAAAATAAATCAAGAAATTATGTACAAACTGTAAAGAAAAGTAAATTCCTTAATGAATTACAGGTGAGGAAGACTTCTCTTCCTCCCCCAAAATCTCCATATCTGAATCTTGGCGTAGCTGTTGGCAGAAGGACTCCTGAGTGAGTGGTTTGTGATAGAGATGAACTCGGTGGCCATTTGAATTGAAGGCATATCCATAACCATTAATAGTGATTAGAGTAAGGGTACCATTTTCATGTACCTTCTGGATTTCATATGGTCCCAACCAACGAGTCTGGATTTTCCCAAGGAAGTCCTGAAACTTGGAGTCGTACAAAAGAGCCTAGTCTCCTTCGTGGAAGACTTTATTTTTAATGAGAGCATCATGCCATTTAGCTCTCTGATGCTGGATCAGAGCAGTGTTTTGAAGTGCAGAGAGACTAATTTTGTTCAGCTCATTGATCTGTCGTAGTCGATTAATCTGTGCCTCATTTAAGTCTAAGCCAACTTCCTGTGTTGTTCGTAATGTTTGGATTTCAAATTCTATGGGGAAAATGGGTTGTTTTCCAAACACTAGCTGATAAGGTGAGTAACCAGTGGTACTTCTCCATGTTTTTCTATAAGCCCATAGTGCTTCAGGTAATTTGGCAGCCCAATCATGTCTATGTGATGCAACAGTTTTCGTTAAGATTGTTTCTATTATTTAATGTTGCTTTCTACTTGCCCATTTGCCTGTGGGTGGTATGGAGTAGTGATTTTATGCTGGACATGATAGTTGTTGAGTGTTGCAGCTATTCTGTTTCCAGCAAACTGTGGTCCACCGTCTGTAATTATCTCTCTTGGAAGGCCATAACATACAAATAGATGGAACAAGAACTGTATGAAAGAGTCCTCTGTGGCTCTTGGCAATGCCTCTGCTTCAACCCACTTGGTGACAAATTCTGTTGCCACCAAAATATATGTTTTCTGGTTTGATGATGGGTTGATGGGTCCAATGAAATCAAGAGCCCATCACTCGAATGGTTCGATGACTAACTGTGGTTTCAGAGGCATCTCATCAGACTGACTAGGGTGTCCCGCTCTCTGGTAACTGTCATAGGCTTGGACAAACTTCTTTACATCTTTGAAAATCGTGGACCAATAATACCCTGTTTGTAGTACTTTATGTCCAGTTCTGTGATCAGCAAAATTTCCACCACATGGTTGGTCATGGGAGGCTTTCAAAATGTCAAATATATCATCTTCTTGACTGCATCTCTTGATATGCATGTCTGCCCCTGTGTGAAACAAATAGCCCCCAATCTAAGAGAATCTAGTACTTCGTTGAACAATTTGTTTCCGCTCATTAGGGGTTAGATGCTTTCGTAACTTACCTACTTCTAAGTAATTGGCAACATCAACATACCAGGGTGTTTGAACAGCCACAACAAACAGATGCTCATCCGGAAATTGATCTTCAACTGCTGCTACATCAACTGGCTTTAGCATTCTTGAGAGGAAATGAGCTACCGGATTTTCTTTTCCAGGTCGATCCTTGATTGTAATATCAAATTCCTGCAATAAAATCAGCCATCTAGTTATTCTGCCATTTGTGATAGGGTTATTTGCTAAATATTTTATGGCAGAATGATCTATGTACAAGATAACAGGATATCCAATAATGTAATATCTGAACTTATTGACAACATGTATTACGGCTAGAAATTATTTCTCAGTAACAGTGTAGTTTAATTTAGTAGGGGATAAATTTTTGCTAATGTAATAAATTTCATATGGTTTTCTATCCTCTTCCTGCCCAAGGACCGCTCCAATGGCTATGTCTGAGGCATCAGATGATATCTTGAATGGAAAATCCCAATTTGGTCCTCGAAGGACTGGGGCTGTGGATACGAGCTTCTTCAAATCCTTGAAAGCACGTTCACATTTTTCTGTCCAAAGAAAATCAATGTTACCAGTTAGTGCATACAAAGGTGCAGCAATACGTGAATAATGTTCTATAAACCTTTTGTAATAACTAGAAAATCCAAGGAAGCTACGTACCTCTGTTTGAGTGGTGGGAGTAGGAATGAGCAGAAGTATTTGGATTTTGGCTGGGTCTACTTGAATGCTAGCTGATGAAATATAGTGTCCTAAAATAAGTCCTTCCGTCATCATCATATAACATTTTTCATGGCTTAAACAAAGCCTGGTAGCAATGCAGCGTTGTAGGACTTTTTCTAGTGTATCTAGTACTGGATAAAACTCATCTCCGTATGCAGTAAAGTCATCCATATATACTTCAAGTCCTTCATTTATTAGGTCTGCAAAAATGCTAAGGATAGCCTTTTGGAATGTGGTAGGGGCATTGCATAAGCCAAAAGGTAAAACTCGGTAGACAAATGTTCCCCAAGGACAAGTAAAAGTAGTTTTGTCTTGGTCTTTAGGGGCAATCTGTATTTGATTGTACCCACTGAAGCCATCGAGGAAAGAAAAGAATTTCTTTCCTGCCAAAGTGTCTAATACTTGGTCGATGAATGGGAGAGGGAAGTGGTGTTTTTGTGTTACTTTATTTAGCTCCCTGTAGCCCACACAGATTCTCCATTTCCCATTCATTTTTGGTACCACCACAAGCAGGGAGACCCATTTACTATCAGAGATAGGGTAGATAAAATTAACATCTAAAAGTTTTTGAAGTTAAACTTTTACCACATCTTTTAGATGAGGATTTAGTCTTCTCTGAGGCTGTCAAATAGGTCTTGCATCTTTTTCTATGTAAATGTGGTGTGTGCATAACTGGGGGTCAATTCCTTTCATATCAGGGTAGTCCCAAGAAAATGCTTCTTTATATTTCCTTAACACATGGATGAGCTTTGTTTCTTGTTCGGATGTGAGGTTGGCATTAATGTTTAAGGTTTTTCCAGGTTCGATTTCCACAATTTTACTATTTGCAACTAAGGTGACAGGGATTGCATGCTCATGTGTATCTTTCAAAGGATCTTCTTCTAACTCGTTATCAAATGTTGCTTTTATCATATGACAATGTGTGCGAGATGTGAGTTCAGTTTGACTAATGAAATTATTGATGGCATCATCTTCTGTTTGGTCTTTGAAATCAAGTGCTTCTTGTATAGTTAATGGAGATCTAATGTTATCAGTAAGCTATGATATAGGGTGCCTATTAGTTTTGACTATTGTGACACTTGGCTGCCTTGGGGGGTATAGAACTAAGTTCTTGATATATGTTCCCCTGGTTATGATCATATTTCCTTGCCGACATCCAATATAGTCATCGGTAGTGGCGAGCCAAGGTCTTCCTAAAATCAATGGATGTCCATCAAGTCAGGTTTTGGGATTTATTATTAGAAAATCGTTTGGATATTCGCAGGAGTCAACAGAGAACATGACATCATGTAATATGCCCTTTGGCCTAACCACAGATCAGTCAGCCAATTCTAACAAAGTTGAAGTGGGTTCTACAGATGTAATGCCTAGCTTTCAGCAAGTAGTGCTTGTTAAGATATTGATTGCAGCTCCAAGATCAACTAAGGCATTGGGCACAGTTTGACCATAAATTTGGACAGTTACTATTGGGTTTCCTAGGTCTTCGTATTTAATGGGTGTTTCTTTTCTTGATAATAAGTCAGATAGAGTGCCGACTACTTGGACTCTTGGATTATTTGTTATATTCCTCCTTGGTCTTTTTATGCACAACCCTTTGATAGTTTTTGCATATATCAGGATGTCTTGAATGGCTTGGAGGAATGGAATTTTTATGTACAAATTTTTTAATTCTCCCAGAATGTCAAAATTAGGTTGTTGTATAGGTCAAGGTATGACTAATCGTTCTGGGAACGGAGGAGAGGATGTGGTTGCTTGATTATGAGTTTGTTGTTTACTCACATCCTCTTCATGTGACAGATGTTCTCTGGGTAACTGATATTCAATCTGAACTGTCTTATCTCCCTCGGTTTGAATAATACACCCAGATCTTATTTGAAGATCATTACACTCCCTCAAATCGGCTCCTACTTATGGTGTTTCTATGACTTGGAGAGATTGGATCGATCTATTATTTGGGTTGGGGTTGGGTTGGACTGGGAGTTGTGGTCTTAGATTAGACTGGGGATTTTATTGTAAAGCTAGCAGTGTAGGTTGAGGGAGAGGAATAGTTCCTACTGGATGATGCATTGGTCTCTGCTAGTTTGTTTTCCAAGCTGAGCTTTGTGAAGTAGGGGGAGTCCATTGTGGTGGGTATGGGTTGTTTTGCCAATATGGTGGGGTATAAGGATGGTTCAGCCAACCAGATTGGCTTGCCTGATTTAGCCACGGGTTTGAGGAAGGAAACGGCTGTGGTGACCAGTTTGGGAATGGGGACTGGAATTGACTTTGCCACATATTATACTATTGAGCATTATACTGCAGAGACCGAAAAGAAGAAGTTGGGTCTGGAAACATACCAGATTGTCGTGGCTACCACTAACTGCGTTGGTTGAGCAAATACACTGATTCTGGCTCTTCTTCTGCTTCCTTATATACTACTTTCAATCCAGGTAGTGAGGGATAGCTCTCCGTAGAGTGATCTTTTGTACAGATGGTGCATGTTTGGACTGCATTCAGTGGACACTCCTTATGTCTATGCTTCTTCCTGCATCTGGGACAAAATATTCCCAAATTCTATTCTGCCTCCATTTTCTTCTGCTTTGCCTGCAAAATATCCAATTGTGTAGTCAGTGTTCCTAATATATCAGTTTTAAAATTTTCTAATAAATTTCCAATTTCCACACACGTTACTCATTCTGACGAGATTTTATTATCTCTCACAAACCGATCATGTTCTTCTGGTTTTACTCATGTGCTGCCTCTCGAGCTCCTAATACATAAATCAATAATGTCAACAAAACTTTCTTGATAAATATCTCCTTTTCCCATGATGTTTAATGTTTCGATCTATTGTTCCTTCATGCCCCTTATTAATGTTGTTTTCAATATGTTATCAGGTAAAGGGAGTGATGCATAGGGAGATCTTTGTAGATTATACTGGAAACATTCCACATACTCCTCTAATGTTTTGTTTGGTCTAGCTATAATCTGGAATATTTCATCCTTCAGTTCTCTAGACCTGCAATAGTCTTGATTTTTTTTTAGAAAATATTCTTTCATTTTCTCCCAGTTATTTATAACCCCACAACCTAATCCCGTAAACCATCTTAAAGTAGCCCCTTTTAGTGTAGAGGGAAACATTTTCAGTTTCTGGGGGTCAGTGGTGTAATCATATCCCCTGCACAGTACATCAAATTCAAATAAAAATGCATCTAGGTCTTCTGATGTAAGCCCGTGGAGTGTAAGGATATGTTGAAGAGGGATTGCTTTCATGGGGGCATTTGCTGCAGAATCCACTATGGGGTACTGTAATGTAGAGGTTTGGGTATTTGGCTCGTTTTGAGCCATTGGGTCAAATATATGCCAATAACCTTCTGGAATATCTAAGAGGGTATTCCTAGGTTGAGAGGGAATGAATTTGACAGGAATAGTTTTAATATCACTTCCTCTATCTGGGACTATTGTCTGAGGAGATTGGGTTTCTTCAACAGTGATTTTTACAGCACTTCCTTCATCTAGGCTGTTCAATGGCTGAGTTTTCCTAAGAGGAGATCTTGGTTCCTCGGTTTCCCCTGTCTCTCCTCCTCCTTCACAAAGATTACTAAAATTCCCTTCCTGCAATAGCTTTGCAGTAGAATTTTCAATTTCTTGAAAGTCTTGCTCTTCAATTTGACTATGCACCTCAGCAAAGGCTACAGATGGTGAACCTGTGGCCTGAAGGGAGCTAGTAGGTTGTTTAGAAATAACTTTCCTGGGTCCTACTGAGGGCTGAGATTCGACTTTCTTGTAGATTTTGTCTATGAAAGTTGATCGGCCAAGGGTCACTGGCCCCTTAGCTTTTTCTGGCTTTGGTAGAGGTTTGGAATTTTTTTGTGGCTTTTTCTGCTAAGTCATGCACTCAAATTATCTACTAAATCCTACTTAAAAAAAAACAGCAAATCTGCAAGAAAGCAGGAAAAGGAACAACACTTTTACATGCTCCACACATAGGTTCTTACCTTCCATTTTCAAAACCCAATTCTTCCCTAGCAGGTTCGTACACTACTCTGAGAAAAAGAACAAATGGCTACACTCTTTCCCCAGTAATGGCACCAAAATGTGGAGCTATAAAAAGGGTCTCTTTCACCTCTAGTTACCTCACATTAATATGTCAATCCGAGAACGTTTTTCTATTTCAAAGAGTGTCTCAGTCTGAGGCTTATCATTTTCTAGAGTAATGCTCGTAGCACAGTGTTTGAAAATATAAGAGGAAATGGATGCGTGCTTACAACTTAACTACTTCAAAAGACTAAATCACACATTCAGATATCAATCAATTTATTAGTCAAGGGTTCGGTAGCGATAACCCATCCCTTTAGAAACTGATGGAAAAGAAATCAGAGAACAGACCGAGGGTCTGGGAACCAGACAGTAGGTGTCGATGCTCACTATAGCCTGAGATCGTCCTTCAAACTAATAACAAGAAATGGAATGGTAGATAAGAAATGGAACGACAAAGAAATCAAACAGTAATGAAATGGAACAACAACCTTGAAATAGAATGGCAATTCTAAAATGGAACAACAAATCTAAAATGGAACAACAAGTCTGAAATGGAACAGCAATTTGGAAATGGAACAACAATTTGGAAATGGAATAGTAACTAAGTCTAACAAGCTGTAAATCTATCAAATCACTTGCATTAGTCATAACCAAACATCAATCCTTCACTATTAAATATATACACACAAATGGAACAGCACTGAAAACCATATAAACACAACATGCTCAAATAGTAATCTGATTTAGTTGTCACTGTGATTAGAAAGAATACGACTGCATCTCAAAATAGAACAACAATATTCAAGAATCCAGTAATCACATAGAATAGAGCTTCCAAGATGAATTCTGTAATGTAAGGCACAATTGCATAACAAAAAAACTCTGTAATGGAACAACAGTATCCTGTAGAAGCTAATCGTATTATATCAACACCTAAAAGATTAGTAATATAATGCAGCATCAATACAACACTTTTGTTTTCAGAAACCTTAATGGATTAAACACGACAGATCATGTGACATAAAATATATAAAACACATCAGATTACTAGATCACGTTGATAAGCAAACCACATAGAAACCACACGTAATGGTACAAGAGCAAGTGTCCTCCAGGGCCATTCCCTTAGCCTCCAGGGGTACACCGCTTGAAGTTATTCCAGGCTCAAAGATAAAAGAGTAACCAAGTCTGTATTAATGCATTAAGTAAAATTATAATAGAGCAAGTCTTAACAGGACATAATGATCAAAGTTTTGATCTTTTAAAAGAAATTACATAAATGCCTCCCCCATTTTAGATAACAGTGTTGCCCCTTATATAAGGGTGACGACGAAGATATCTACGTGCAGAAATAGATAAAACAACGATCCCTCAGGATGAAGGATCCTGAGGGATTCGCAGAACCGTTAACCCTGAGTCATTTCTTCTCTTTTCTGTGCCGAGCTGATATCTCCGCTTCCTTTCCTGGGTTGATCTGTTTTGTTCTGGTTTGCATGCGGTCTCCCATCGAAGGGACAACAGTTAACCTGACTTTGTATTTTCCTTTAGAACGGAAACTTTTCGTTTTTTCTCCCTCCTGCACATGGAAACGACAATTATCAGTGTTCATGTTTTGCATATTAACCTCACATGTTTTTTTATAATTCTTTATCGTTTTCTAAGTTCATGATGGAAAAAGTCTTGTAAGTCCTACTGAAAAGATACTGAAATAATCATCAAAACATGCCTTCTTTGGTACTCCACAGAAGAAAGCCCTCTATGGCTTGAAGCAAAACACCTCGATCATAGTATGAGAGGATCGATAGCTGCTTGATAAAGCTAAGATTCACTAGGAGTGAAACGGATCCAAACCATCACCTCTCATACCAACACCTTATGAGGATGACCTACTTCTAACAGGTGCAAACCCCCTCATTTGTAGAAGTAAGAGGGAGTTGGATTCCAGATGTGGAATGGTGATCTACAAGCCTATGACTACCTCGAGGATCTTAACTTTCAGAAGTTATATGGTAGTGATGTGAGATCAGATTTGGGAAATGCCTCTGAATCTCATAAACTCATTCGCATTGATGTTCTTAGTGAACTTCCATCCGGACATATGTTTTGCAGTTAGCATGGTGAGCTCATATTTGGTTGAACCTCACTGGATTGGTACCAAGAATCTTCTGAGATGTCTTCGGGGCAAAATATCTCATGAATTGAGATACATTTCTGGAAATATGAAACTGTATGATTATTCGAATGTTGATTGGGTAGGCAGCGTGGTGGATCACTAGAGCACTTCTTAGTGTTGTTTCTCTTTGAATTCTACTTTGATATCATGGATGAGTAGGAAGAAGAAGTCAGTCGTTATAAGAACCACTGAGACCGGATACATATCTACGAGTATGATCTCATATGAAGCTACCTGGTTGGGGAAGCTCTTCAAGTGAGCTGTTTGTACCACTATGATTCTTTGTGACAACTAGAGGTGGGATTCGATTATTGAGGAATCCTGTATTTAACGATTTCTCTAGTAGATAGACATTAGATACTACCTTATCTAGGATATGGTAAGTCTATGACCAAGGAAGCTCCATCACTATGAGATGATGTACAGGTTGCTACACTTTGTCTAAGCCTCGAGGGAAAGATCAAATCTATGATTTTCCTGAACGACTTAGAGTCATCAAGAGACCCTTGTACAAGGGTCATGCATGTTGTATACATTGAGCTCTGGGAGCTCTGCGGGCTTGTGGTTCTTACTGGAGCAACATACGACCATAGGGTGACTCATCGTTCCCCGGTAGTGCGCACTGGGATAGGATGATTCACTCTTCTGTGGATACGATGATTTGCTCTCCTGTGGACAAGATGATTCACTCTCTTGTGGGACAAGATGATTCACTCTCTTGTGGGTGTTATAGACATATTTTGGCACTGCAACCCCAATCGCATATGTTGATAAACCAAGGGCTCTTAAACCCCTAAAATTTTTGTTTCATACCCTAAAGGATCATGGTGAACTGATTACATCATTTCCCAGAAGTTCCACCTGAAAAACCACTCACAATTGGCCAAAATTGGACCATACAAACTTCTCCATGCTTAGGGTGCGAAGCATACTGGCTGCCTCACTGGCTAGGTGCGATGCATACTGAAACAGCCTTCTATGGGGTGCAATGGGCGAGAGTAGAAAAATGGCAAAGGCAGTTTGCTAAGTGGAAACCTAGAGAATCTTATAGAAACTGCTCATATGACACTTGCCTCTATGAATTCACCCAGGGATGAGTAAGAGATCAAATAAATCTCGAAGTGGAACCAAGAACTATCAACGAAATGACACTAATAAAAAACCCAGAAGCTGAATCACCCCTCTACAAATATCTATAAATGGATTGCTCATATCAGAGATCTAGAGGTTGGAATTTGGTAGTTTGTAAGGAAGTGTTGTTGGTTTCTCTTTGAGAAGAAACATTGTATTGTTGGGTGATCTTGCTTTTCATGAGGTGAAGAGGGATTTCATGCTGGGAGGATGATCCTAGATTAGACAGCTGGGTTATAATCCTCTCTTCTATTTCTACTATCAATAAAGTTCTTTGAGTTTTCCTCCATATAATCATGTATTTGTGAATCTTGTTATTTGTAGATGCAATTGTATGGTTAATGTATCTATGATCGAGATGCTTTGATAGTGTTTTGTTTCTTTGCCTCTATAGCTATTCTCTAAAGCGAGACAAGTAGGAGAAGAGTGGCAAGATCTATCAAGGGAGAGAGGAAACAAGCAAGGATCCAAGTGGAAGATACAGGTTAGTCCTCTTTGCTTCTCTCTTATCTATCATACATAAAGGAAATATTGAAGCACTTTGAATTGTTTGTTTCTAAGATAGCTACCCATCTTAGTGGGACTAGCAGATAGAAAACACACTAGTTTTCCCAAAAACAAAATGGCGACTCCACTAGGGAGGGATTAGTTTTTTTGTTTATTACTGTTGTTTTATTTATAAACTACAGACGAAGCCTGAATTTAAGCAAGCTAGCCTTTGAACTACTTTTGCTATGCAACTGCAAAGTAGATCAACGCTACTTCAGTCAATCTTCAGGTTGGTTTATGAACTGGACATCTAACTTGCAAACATCCTAAGTGCCCTTGTGGTAGGTCAATAACCTCATAAGATCATACCCCTCAACTTTGTTTTTACAGTCTATCATAGCTTAGCCTAAATCACTGGACTTAGCTGCAAATTTTGAGCAAAAACCAAGCTCAGTTTCGTTTCTTGGTCCATCGCAATGTCTGTAACTGGCAGCATGGATGCACCACATCTCCTATGTGTTGCAGGTGAGATGCATCCCTGTTTCCCTTAAGGACAGGTGCGATGATTGAATGATATTGTTTCTATCTCTAGAATTTGGTCTTTTCCTCCTTGTTTTCAGCTCTATTAAGTAGTTTTGTTGCTTATGATCAATATACCATTGCTGAAGCCTTCTTCATTTACATTATTCAGCATCCATTGATTAGGATTTGTGAATGCTTTTTATGTATTTTTCATCATTTACAATCCTCCTTTATCGAAAGTAGCTTAATCAAACTGTCGTTTTTGATGCAAAGAAGTGTCGTAAATGTCATTGTCAATCGAAAAGAAGAGTGTTGTAAAGTCTTCCTCTTCTAGATAGTTGATTATACTTTCACCATTGTATTTGATTTGAATTTTCAATATTTGAAGTGTCGAAAGCATTTTTCCGTTCGAAATTGAATGTGTCATCTTAGTCTTCCTTTCGTTTCGAAAATAAATTGTTGAAGTGCTTCTTTGAAGAAAATAGTTCAGATCTGTACTTAGTTTTCCTTTTTGGCATTCTCACATTAAGGAAACAGAAAAACAAATACATGCATGTGCATTTGCATTTAAATTGCATGCGGAAAATGATTTAGGAAAAGTGTATTTAGTGTGTGCTCTCCACTCTTTGTTGAAAGAATCATACTCTTCTTTGCTTAGTAGCTAGGATTTTCATTGCTAAAAGAAAACAAATGACTATTTATAATTTTAGATTGCATATTTAGGAATTTTACATCTACATCACATGGTGAACCTTGAAAGGCAAACTTCTTAAAAATATCAACTTTAAAATAAAGCTCAATGAACATAAAAATGCTTTGGAACCTAATGCACAACATCTAGAAGTCTAGGCTAGAGACGTATTCTGGTGTCGTAAAACCTGGTAACTATCATTTCCATCGAAGGTTGGGTGATTCCTCCTCTTTGATATGACAAGTGCCAGTACTGACTTGTGCTCCCCATACCGTCGAGTATATATTGGGAGACCACAATAGGCTGATATCCTTTATCCTTAGGAAGCTGTGTCTGCCGCCCTATCGATCGAATGCACTAAACACATCATTCAGGAAGATTGACTTCTGTATGTAAAGTCCTTGTTAATTTCTCTTTAATTTACCACCAAGGTGTATATTGCAGTTTTTCGATTGGTTTGGTAATCCCTCTGTCTAGATCTCCAAAGTAGTCAATTTCATTCCTTTTCAACTCCTTAAAAGAAAAGGTCCATCTGAGCACTTGTCACTTCAGACTCATTAAAAATCAATGGTGACTAGAGTCATCTTTAGCTATTTCTCAACTCTTAAAAATTGGAAAAGAAAATTTGTGTCAAAGCGTCATAAAATTTATTTAATTCAGAATAAAATTTTCCCCTTTTTAATTTTGAGTTGATCAAGTAATCTGCAATTGTGGAAGAAATTTAATCAAAACCCCGTTGTTCATGGAGGCTAGCGAGACAACTGTCTTTGACCCCAGAAACGAAACCATTTTGGGTGAAACGATCTCGTTTAACTGAGTCCACCTCTCCTAGTTTATTTGAAACTTGTGTTTCAACATCATCAGAGACTATAGTTACTCCGATCATTTCTGGTACATCTGCCTTTATAGAAGAAGCTCCACATTTACAAGAGGACATTAGAACTGATCCTAGTGTAACAGTAGACACCTCTATACCTGAAATAGCTCCATCTAAAGCTGATCCAGAAATTGAAGTTCACTTACCTAAACATCTAGAAGTTGAGTTCCAGAATTTAGAAGGTGTAACCCCTCCAGTATCTGTCATTGTAGAAACTATACCTTCTTCAGCTCCAGAAATATTTTATGGACCTGATGGTCTACCTCTTCCACCTGGATTGATTGCTATAGAAGAGGTTGTAGAGGATCTTCCATCTAGTACTCCATTGCATTTTGGAGCTAGGATCCACTTATATCCTTCTATTCCTGAAGTTATTTCTTTTAATCATCCTTCATCGCAAGTTCATGTCGAATCGCTAGGAAATATTTTGGATAGGACTGTGTCATCTGATACAGCCATAGCAGAACTTCCTGTTGCCACTTCAATGATGTCTGCTGGTATACCATCTGTCCCAACTAGTTATCAACTGCTAGATGGAGTCCACCCAGGGACTGTTTCGACGACATGGTTTGTTCCCGTTGGTTCTTTTGGGACCCTATCTATCATTTCTTATGTTGAAGCTCAACAAATTGATCATTCATACCAATTTCAATTTGGGTATCCCAGTCTTCAAAGGCCCATATATCTTTTGAACACTGGATTACCACCATACAGGGGGCATTGTTCCCTCCTTGAGAACAACCATATGAGAGCTCACAACAAAATTCAGGTCAGTCAAACTGGAATTACATCTGGTGTTTAGATACCAATACTGCCTCAACAACCAAGGGTTTTATATTCAATGCAACCAACCCAACCTGTGTCAAATATTACCACTACACTTGCTATTATGACTGTGTCACAAGTACAAGCACAACTTGTTGTATTTCAACCTCAAATTTCTTAGGTTGCAATACAACAGCCTCTTGTCTCTACGGCTCCGTCACAATCTCAAATTAGTGCTTCCTTAACCAAAACAAATCAGGCTCAAATAGGTGTTATCACCCCACATCTTGGTCAATCATCCGATATTGGGCAACATCAAATGGTTCAACAACCATGGCTGGTGCAATATCAACAACCCCAATTCCAGCAAGTTTGTCGAGGACCTGAGGAACAAGGAACTTTAGGCAATGGACAACTGCATTTTCAAAACAGTTATCAACAACCATTCTATACTGGTTATGTCCATCAACCTTATCAAAGTTACCAACATCAGATACATTATGCTGGTATGCAAATACCCACTGCTCAGGCAATTCCATCTTATCCTAGGTATGCTTCGCCAAACTTGAATCAATAGTTTCCCTTTGTAGCAACTCTGGAATTACTAATTTGAACCAGTTAACGAATGATCCAATTGCTTACGCCCCTTGGTGGCCAACGATTCCTCATAAACGTTCCTTAGATATTCCTAAATTCAATGGAAATCTGAGCGAAGATCCATCAAACCACGTAATGACTTTCCATTTTTGGTGTTCATCCAACACCCTCAATGAAGATTCGATTAGGCTTCACCTTTTTCAGCGAATGCTAACTGATCTGACAGCGAAATGGTACATCGAATTGCCTAGATCTTCATCCAATAACTTCAGTGCCCTTTTCACTACCTTTTTAACCCACTTTCAGTTACCCATAAGGTACGAAATAGAGACACAACTCCTTACCAACTTTAAACAGACAACAACCACTCACATATCTGATCATATTCATGAGTGGCAACGTCGTCATCGAATGATAAAGGCATATGTTCCTAATCATCTTCTAGCTGAGTGGTTTATTAAGTCATTATTACCTTCTATTACAAAATATGTGGCAAAAGGAGGAGTTGTCATTGAAGAGCAACTCATTTCTCATGCACAATATTTGGACTTGATCTATACTTAGTCTATTACACTCTATGACAAAATCCCTGACACTCCTAGACTAGAATTTTTCTTTCCTCCCCCTCCTAAATCAAATAAGTACTCTCATGTCGATGATGGCGTGATCGGTACCTCAAGTATGCAAACCGCAAAGGCTCAATCTGGTAAATCCCTTGCAATTTCTAGTAAAAAAACAAATGAAAAACTTCTTGCCTCAGAGGTTAATGTTGTATCATCCGACAAAGGCAAAGAACTGAAGCAACCAGGGGGCAAGAAGAAAAGGAAAAACAAAAATAAGAAACAAGAAGATTCAACTCATGAAAAGTCTTCTGAAACCCTGTTTGGAAAAATAAACCTAATCAGCCATGTTTCATATGTAATGAGGACCATTATACAAAAAAATGTCCACATCGAGCTGAGGTCAAGAAATTTTTAAAAACTTCAAGCACCTCTGCAGTATTGACTGATCCATTTCTAAACCCAGAAACTAATCTGGTTGCTATCAATCATGCTTCCCCATCCCAAGTGCTTATTATATCTGTCTCGGAGCAGCAAAATTATTCTTTGATATCTACAAGGAATAAATATTATGAGAATCCATAGATGTCAAACAACAAGGCTACAAATCAACCCAGTAGTTCGACAACAACTTCGTCAGAAGTTGTGCCACCCATCATTCCTAAGCTAACAATAAAGCTGCCAAAGGGAGTAGTACATAAATTGACATTTAATCCTTGTGCTCAAGCTGCACAGAATTATAATATAGTAGAGGATCTAGCTTAATCGCTATCCACTATGTCAACACTTGAAGTACTGCAGAATTGCCCCTCCCAAAATCAGCTTTATTATCAGCAATAGGTGGGATTGACCCAACGGATTCCAATATTGTGGCCTTTAACCAAAAAGGATATGAACCTCAGTTACCGATCCAACTCACTTTCCTTATACAGGTAAAATCCCTCAACAAAACTGTTCATCGAACAATCATTGATGAGGGCACATCTACCTATATTATGTTAATGAGTTGATGGAAAAATTTAGGCTCACCACCCTTGTCACGATCATCAATGACATTAAAAGCATTCGATGGAAGAACATACACGCTGAATGGGATATTAAGTAACGTGCAAGTTGAACTGGGGGGAAAAAAATAGAAATTGAGGTCGAAGTTATCGATGGAAACCTTGATTATAATATCCTACTGGGAAGGCCTTGGATTTATGCTATGGCTGTTGTTGTGTCAACATATTTTAGAAATATTGCATTTCCCTTCCAAGGTGGAATTACAATCGTTGACCAACTAACCTTTTTCCCCAATAGTTCACAAGCTACAGGAATCATTCCAATGATCCATGGAAGCTCTCAATCACTTCAAAATGTTAGAGTAGGCCTCCTAAAAGACCCTGCCTTAATGGGTACTTTTGCCCTCCTGCCTCCGAATAATTTGGCAGAAGTGGCCATGGTGGAAACCTTTCATATGGTATCTTCTACATCATCAAAGATTAAGAAGATTTTCTAAAATTTTGTTAGCATGGATCATCACCAGGTATTGCCCCCAAGCCCCATAGAAATTTTGTAGCAATCAATTTTTTGGGCCTGGGCGAAAAACCCAAATCAACACTCATCAAGTGTTTGGATAGATAGGTCTCTAGAATATGGCACCTCTTCAAATCCTTGGTCATGTATACATTCTACAGACAAAGGAATCATTCAGTCAATAATGATAGAAGAGGCACCATGCGAAGATTACCACTATCATTCCCATCTTCAAGATGACGACGAAGATTATTCTAGTGATCTTAATCATCCTTTAGTTTTTTATTTTCTATCAATACTGTAAATACGGTGGATTCCGAGCGAAATCTATCCAATATTAAAGAGAATATCACCATAAATATCTCGACCAAACCAAATGTTGTAGAGAATATTCATGTTGGCAAATCTTGTTCTTCTTCAGAACCGGAAATATACTATGCTCTCTTTCACGAATTCAAAGATGTCTTTGCATGGTCATATGAAGAAATGTGAGGCATTGACTCGAGCATTGTTGAACATGAAATCAAGATGTATCTAGATTTCAAACCAGTATGGCAACAAATTTGACCAGTTCACCCAAAGAAAGTCATTGCCATTAAGGCAGAAGTTGAAAAACTTCTACTTGCTAGTTTCATTTACCCTGTTCCTCTAACTGATTGGGTATCGAATATTGTTCCTGTAATGAAAAAGCAAGGAAAGATTAGAGTGTGCGTTGATTACAGGGATGTAAATCAAGCTTGTCCAAAGGACAAATACCCTACACCCTTCATCAACCAGATAATTGATGAATGTGCTGGATGCGAAATCTTTTCATTCATGGATGGATTTTCTGGATACAATCAAATAAACATCCACCCACAGGACCAATCGAAGACTGCATTTATATGTTCGTGGGGCACATTTGCATACTGTAAACTAACTTTCAGTTTAAAGAACGCAGGGGAAACTTTTTAGAGGGCAATTAACTACACCTTCCATGACATCAAACACATCGTTCAACCATATCTCGATGATCTACCAGCTCATTTGCGAAAGTGAATTGATCATCCACAACATTTGAGAGCTATATTTCTACGTTGTTGACACTACAAGATACGACTCAATCCACACAAGTGTGTGTTTTGTTTATGTTCTGGTCGTTTACTTGGTTTCATGGTTTCTAAGGACAGGATTTGACTCGACCCATGTAAGGTTCAGGCAATCACCGACATGCCTCCACCTTCAAATTTGCTTCAGATTCAGAAACTCCAAGGGAAAGCAAACTTTCTAAGGAGGTTCATTCCAAATTACACCGAACTTGCTAAAGCTTATACATGTATTTTGAAAGAGGAAGTGCCCTTCAATAGGGATAAGGTTGTGCAAGCCTTCTTTGATGATTTAAAGGATTCCCTAATAAAAGCATCATTAATGTACGCTCATGACTATCAAAAAGACTTTAACCTGTATCTTGTCATAGTAGATACAACCATCGCAATGGTTTTAGTACAAGAAGACAATGGAGATGAACATCCTATTTACTATTTAAGCTAAAACTTAAATGATATAGAAAGTAAGTACTCCTATGTTGAAAATCCAGCTCTAACAGTTATTCAAGCAGCATAGAGAATTTCACAGTATATCCTCTTTCGCAAAACTACCATTCTATCAGATTGCAACCATAAGACTTACATTCTGTCGCATCAATTACTAGGGGGCAAATATTCAAAATGGATAACCATTTTTCAAGAGTTTGATTTGGAATTCACAAAATCCAAATCAAATAAATCTCTAGTTTTCACGGAGTTACTATGTGACCTCCCATTGTCGTCCAATGATTCAACATCTAAAGCATCAATCGTGGATGAATCTCTTTTTCTGATATTGCCAAGCGATTTGTGGTATGGAGATACACTAATCTATCTCCAAACCCAGACCTTTAGGCCTAATACCTCTCGCTCCGAACAACAACGTACTCAATACCAAGCGAAATACTACATGATCGTCAGTCATACACTTTACTATCATGGTGTCAATACAGTTCTGCGAAGGTGCCTCATGCATGAGGAGGCCGAAAAAGTCCTGAATGATTGTCATTTAGGTGTGTGTGGGGGGCATAAATCTGGTTACACTATGGCACAAAAGATCTTACAAGCTGGTTACTTCTGGCCTACTATATTCAAAGACTGCATAATCGCAGTCATAAGTTGCCATGCTTGTCAGATCTTCGACTGCAGAACAAGACTACGCCCCGCACCATTGCATCCAATAGTTGTTGTTGGGCCATTCGCCAAATGGGGCATAGATTTCATGACATGTAACCCCACCTTGGCTGGGGGGCATGGGTATATCATAGTCCCAGTCGACTATTTTACAAAATGGGTCAAGGCAATGCCTACATTAAAAAACAGTGGCAAAACAACTAGTCTTTTCTTTTTCAATCATGTAGTCTCTAGATTTGGTGTTCCACAAGCGATAGTCACAGATCATGGATCGCATTTTCGCAATATTATGATGGTTGAATTGGCTACCAAATTAGGACTATCCCATGACAGTTCTACTCCGTATTATCCACAAGATAACGGACAAGTTGAGGCCATCAACAAATTCCTTAAGTGCATGTTGCAAAGGATGATTGGAGTCCACAAATGGAATTGGCACTTAATCCTATACTCAGCTTTGTGGGCATATAGGACATCAGTGAGAAATACAACTAGATTTACACCTTTTCAGTTGGTGTATGGCCTGGAAGCGGTCTTACCAATTCAGTGTGAAATTTCATCTCTCAAGCCTGCAATCAATCTACTTCCTGAAACTTAGAAGGAAGAGGCCTATTTCTTGGAACTGATCCAATTGGATGAAACCTACCATGATACCACATTGGTTAACAAAGCGCACAAGAAACATGTCAAGGCACAATTTGACAAAAATGTCAAACCTCGTGTCTTCTCAAAAGGTGACTTGGTCTTGCTTTATGATCAGGACTCCGATAAACTAGGAGCATGTAAGTTCAAACCATTGTGGATGGGCCCCTACATTGTTAAAAGAGTATTAGCAAAAGGAGCCTATGAGCTAGTAGATTATGATGGGATTCCACTATCCCAACCCTGGAATAGGTTGTATCTTAAGTGTTACTATGCTTGATTAAGTGTAGTAATCTCTAAACAAATATGCTTTTGTTAAGTTTTTTGTTTTCATCAAGAGTTATCATTTTGGTTCGGTAATCCACTTTGCATTTGTTGCAGATGTCGAACTTATTGGAATCATTCATTGGATACGCTGATGGAGCTAGTCGTAGTACACGGAATCTATCTTCTATAGCCTGGGACATTTTTGATCCAAGTGATGAGTTAGTGAGTTTCAGAGGGATATGTATTGGTCGATTAATGAACAACAATGTTGAATACAATGTGTTTATGGAGCTTCTCTCTGATGCCATCACACGTGGCATATGCCAACTTGTTGTCGGGCTAGATTCACAACTCGTCATCCTACAACTTACTGGCGTCTATTTTGTTCAGAATCCAGCTATCTATCGTATGTTCCTAAGGGTCAGGATTTTGGAGAGGCAGTTTGATTCTATTCAATATCAACACATTTCCATAAACCTAGACACATTAACTGATTCATTAGAAAATTGTCTGTTGGATAGACATTTGCAGCATTTATAAAAGGAAAAGCATTTCAATTAACATTTGCATGAGGATCACATAACTTAACTAAAATAAAACTCTAAAAATAAAAAATATATAACTATTTATAGTTTTTACAAAATGTTCTGTGTCCAGGAAAAAATTGGTCATACAACCCAAAAAACTCAAGAATGCAGAAAAGCACCCTAAGCTAATGGTGCTGGTGATAGCAAGTCACTGCCTATGCAATCATACCTAAGAGCCTATTCCATCGATTCGTCACGCCAGTGGTATGGTGTTGTAATCTCAGAGGTAACTCATTGGTCCTCACATCCTAAATACCAAGGGTGAGACCCTCAATCTGATTCTGCACCATTGCAAGGGTCTCCGCTATGTCCAGATCACAAAGGACAGCCCTGCCTACAGCCTCTCCTACCAGAACAGCAGCTACTATACTTGGGCATGTTGTTGGTCACACTGGTCCAACATCTGCACACATATATGAGTTTGATTATTCTTGACAACATTTAAAAAACACAAGAAAATTATAAAAACCAATAAACAAAGATATGGTTAGATCATTTTTACCCATAACAACCCACTGCTCACCAGCTACTAACACCAAATCAGGTTCACCTCGGAAATCAATCCCAATGTATGGATACTCTACGAGGACCATCTCTTGATGGTTGAACCACTCAAAGAAGGCATCAAAGAACGAAATCTGTGACTGGCCAATATGTTTGGCCATGAGATCAACCGATCTCTACATCCATGGTTCCCTCGGTGCTGGCAATCCTAGTGAAATGTACTGTGGCTACATCAATGGAATCCTCTCCAAGGCGAAAGCAGTTAGAATGGAGCCATAACCAAAGTTCTTGGATCTTCCATTCTTTACCTTGGAGAGCTATTCTTTTATAAATGGAAGTACTTCCTCACACTAGTTGAATACCTTTGGTTCCAGGCATTCCAGGGCATACTGCATATAAGATCTGTTGGCCAAATAAAGAGCTGTGCTACTAGCCAATCTAGAAAAGGTGAATAAAATGGTCCTCAAGGACCGATCAGTGACATCTCAGATACTTATCTTACCATCCCTACTTGGCTGAGATCCTTCTCTACAAAACTAGTGAATATAATCCCTCACAGATTCACACCCACGGGCGGATCCTGATAGTGAGAGAGGGGCACCACGCCTTGATAACCCAGTCAAAACGTATATATCCTCGACTGTCAAAGGAATGGATTTGCCTCTAATCTGGAACACCTGGTTGATCGGATCCCATGCATCGAGAAGATATTGCAACAAATTGATTTGTTGCCTCATGCTAGATATGTGGAAGAATTTGAACAAGCCACAATTTTGCAATGTAGTAACCATACCTAGATCATGTAAGGCAATCATGTCCTCTTCTTCATGCTCACATTCACGCCATGTAATGACCATCTTGATCCGATGAATCTCTGAAACACAAACAAAAGTTGAATTAGGATCCTGATTTGGGCAAAAACAGGCAAAAATTTCATGGAAAAACACTATACAGACTTTCCCTTTTGTGCCCATCACACCTTGCCTATGTATAGAGTGAGATTCATATTGGCTGGCCAATGGCCAGCTCAGTATACATCGCACTATTTGATGCAGACTAGGTGCGATGGGGAGAGAACGAATTCTTCAAACCCCTGGGGCCCATTAG
This sequence comes from Pinus taeda, assembly GCA_000404065.3. Lineage (NCBI taxonomy): Eukaryota > Viridiplantae > Streptophyta > Pinopsida > Pinales > Pinaceae > Pinus > Pinus taeda. The sequence goes on along the minus strand of APFE031345667.1, from coordinate 198,709 downwards.
AAAGGGAAAGCTTGCTCAAAATCAGAAAAGGATGGAATGCAATTGAAGAGCTCAGGGTTAGCTCCTACCTGGTCCTGACGGTGCGGAGAATAGTCCACCGGATCTCCTAAAATCAATTGATGAAATTTGAGGAGGAAAACACCTCCAAAAATCCAAAATTTGAATGAAATGGTAAAAATGAGAGGTAAAACTACTTTTATGTTACTATTCACGTAATTCAAGTAAAATGTTAGTTTTTAACTTATTTTTCAAGCATGTATTTATATTTCTAATCAATTTGATGGAGCAATTGAATAGATTGTACAACTGTCAAAACAATCTAGTGTTAATGGTAAATTGAACATCTCTGACTATTATCATGAGCAATGTTTCTGCAAAGTTCAAGCTCGTTAAAAAATAAACCCACCACTGAGCATATGTTAATGCAAGGTTTAGGCTCATTAAAAATAAATCCGCTTTGAGTAAATGACCTCTGTGATTGCCTTGCTATCATCCTTTTGAGCCTTGGTTGTGTTCTTACCGTCACCTCCATTCTTTTGGCTAATCATATGCTTCCACTTGATTGTTCACCCTTTTGAGGAATAGTTGCGACAAGTGATTTTGTTAGCCACCCTCTTTACACTACCGTGTTTGAGAAGTTTCAAACTTACCTGGAACCAGTTGCTACCCGAAAATATCACTCGTTCCTCAAAAATGAGTTTCTTTTAAGCTCTTTTTAGACTCGTAAAATATGAAAAGATTGCCGAGCTACTGACCTTTCCAACTTGGTAAAGTAAGGGGAAGTGCCATCCCTCCTCTACATTTTAATATTTTTGGACTTGAGGCATCATTCCACAAAAAGATTGAGCGCTTGTCTTTTTTGGCTCGCTAAAGCAATCGAAAAGTCATCCCTTTCGTATTATTTTATACTTTTTCAGACTTAAGGGATTATGCCATGAAAAAGGACTGCTGCAGTTTCCTTTTTGCCTCTTTTCAAACTCTCTAAACATGAAAAGGACTGAGTTATCTTTATCGTTAAACTCGTTAAAATAATAGCAATAAACTTGTCCATCAGAACAAGAGCGAGTTTCACTGTCGCTAGGCTCGCTAAAACATAGCGACAAGTTTTCCCTAAGGGAAAATTATAGAACAAGCATATGTTATCCTCCTCAAGCCTAACAAAAATAAAGAGGTACTGGTCAGCAATGATTGGGGAAAAAGGAAAGAAAACTTGAAGAGCTTCATTGGTAGTAGGTCGCTCTTGAATATGACACTTTCACTCCATCACCATGATTGAGTCAGGTTGGGTTATTCTGTTCACCGGTCACATCACCATTGGTCCTCCGTACCATCCATTTTTGGGGTTAATGCTACCAATCCATCTCAGTGTTGTCGATATGTTCAAGAGAAGTCATTCAGATAATTTACCACCCAACTAACGCCTCATCCACTACAATATCTTCACCCTCCATTTTCATGACCGCCATTCTTGAGCCTTGTATCATCATAACGTTTTCACCTCCATAAAATAATTTGCTTCATTTCATGTCGTAGATGTGGGATTCATTAAGGCCCTCCTACGATGGGTCACTTCCTGTCGACATCAGCTCATTATCCAAGAAGTTGACTTAGGAACAACCCTTTCAGTACTTTGAAGTTTGCATGCCTCAATAGAAAGTTTCTCACTTCCGGTGACAGGTTTACATCAATGGAATTCAACTAAAAGATTTTGCGTGGTGTTTGACATCAGATCCTATATTCACACCATGTGAATTGTACCGCAGTACCTTGAGGGTCATTATCATTATCGGTGATTCCTCTTGCCCCTATTAATAGTTTACATCATTGGCTAGTAACCAGGCGATGTCTTTCCATGTTCGACTTCAAAACATCTTTTCACATGGATCGACTTGTACATTGGGTGAAGATTGAATGAGTTTGAAGACCCCAGATCTAGTTTCATCTATCTCGGCTGCAATATATTTAGGAAGATAAATACATCAAATGTACATAGTAGCTACACAGATGATCATCCAAGCTAAAGGATGATGGCTCTACAAGAATCACCAGTATACAACAGCAGACGATTATCTGTCCTATGTACATGAAAATGAATTTATAAAGTTGAGCATGGGAATGCCCACCTCAGCTAGATCATGAAAATAATATGAAGATAATGTATTTTATTGTATTTTATATATGTCACCTTCCAGTTCAAATACCTCGAATCCTCATGATAAAGAATTTCACCCAGCTTCAGAAGATTTACGACCTCATGCTTTAGGGGGCAACTGTTGTAGACATATTTGGGCACTACAACCCCAATCAAATATGTCGATAAACCAAGGGCTCTTAAACCCCTGAAAGTGTTGTTTCATCCCCTAAAGGATCATGGTCAACTGATTACATCATTTCCCAGAAGTTCCACCTGAAAAACCACTTAGAACTGGCCAAAACTGTACCATATTGATTGCTCCATGCTTAGGGTGCGATGCATACTAAAAGAGCCTTCTGTGGGTGCAATGGATGAGAGTAGACAAATGGCAGAGAAAATTTTCTAAGTGGAAACTCAGAGAATCTTCTAGAAACTACTCATGTGACACTTGCCTCTCTGAATTTGCCCAAGGATGAGTAAGGGATCAAAGAAATATCCAAGTGGAACCAAGAACTATCATTGAAATTACACTAATCAAAAACCCAAAAGCTGACTCACCCCTCTACAAATCTCTATAAATGGATCCCTTATCTGAGAGATCTAGAGGCTGGAATTTGGTAGTTTGTAAGGAAGTGTTGTTGGTTTCTCCTTGAGAAGAAACATTGTCTTGTTGGGTGATCTTGCTTTTCATGAGGTGAAGAGGGATTTCATGCTGGGAGGATGATGCTAGATTAGACAACTCAGTTGTAATCCTCTCTTCTACTTCTACTATCAATAAAGTTCTTTGAGCTTTCCTCCATATAATCATGTATTTGTGAATCTTGTTATTTGTAGATGCAATTGTATGGTTAATGTATTTTTGATTCTGCATTGTTTATGATATCATAGATCGAGATGCTTTGATAGTGTTTTGTTGCTTTGCCTCTATAGGTATTCTCTAAAGTGGGACAAGCAGGAGAAGAGTGGCAAGATCTATCAAGGGAGAGAGGAAACAAGCAAGGAGCCAAGCAAAAGATACAAGTTGTTCCTCTTTGCTTCTCTCTTATCTATCATACATAAAGGAAATCTTGAAGTGCTTTGAATTGTTTGTTTCTAAGATAACCACCGATATTAGTGGGACAATAGATTGAAAAGACACTAGTTTTCCCAGAAACAGTGGGATAAGATGATTCTCTCTCCTGTGGATAGGATGATTCGCTCTCCTATGAACAAGATGATTCACTCTCTTGTGCAACAAGATGATTCACTCTCTTGTGGGATAGGATGATTCACTCTCCTATGTAGCAAGATGATTAATTCTCCTATGACGTTTGGATGATGTGTTCTCCATGATGATTGTGTAGCAGGATGATTAATTGTCTTGTGACGTCTAGATGATGTGTTCTCCATGACGATTGTGTAGCAAGATGATTAATTCTCTTGTGAGGTCTCAATGTTGTGTTCTCCATGACGATTGTGTAGCAGGATGATTAGTTCTCCTTTGAGGTATGGATGATGTGTTCTCCATGATGATTTTGTAGTAGGATGATTAGTTCTCATGTGAGGCTTGGATGATGTGTTCTCCATGGAAATTGTGTAGAAGGATGATTAGTTCTCCTATGAGGAAAAAATTGATTAAGTTCTCCTGTCGAGGCATCCTACCCATGCAACCTGGGACTCATGGGAAGTACCTCTCATCTGATCAATGAGCAGGAAAATGAGGATAGGGACCATAGTAGTACCAATGGATGCATTGTTGTACCTACTGTACTCCCTATGCTAGGATGACCTTCATTGATCTGGGATCAATGATACTGGTTTGGGACCAGTGGTAGGAGTTGTACCCACTATGACGCTAACTTCAGGTCATTTGAGGACTATTTTGGGACCAGTGGTACATACTCTGAGATTAACTTTGAGTTAGTAGAGTACTGGTCTGGGATCAGTGGTAGGATTTGTACCTACTATGACACTGACTTCGGGTTGGTTGAGGACTCGTCTGGGACCAGTGGTATACACTCTGAGATTGACTTCAAGTCAGTGGAGAATGGTATAACACATTCTCAATCAATTCCTCTTCTTCATGGCTCAACAGAGATAAGTTGAGCAGAGAAGCGCCAGCAGAGCTGAGCAGAGTAGAGCCAGCAGAGTTGAGCAGAGGAGAGCTAGTAGAGCCATTAGAGCAGAGAAGAGCTAGCAAAACTAAGCAAAGCTAAGTAGAGCAGTGTAGGGCACTGATAGTAGAGATAGTATAGTTGGACATATGCATCAGTGGATGGAGTTCTCCCTAGTTGAGAGGGAGTGTTAAATTCGCAACTAGGGCCAAACTCCATGTGAGTCATATTATTTATGGTAGCTGATATTTTTATTGGATCCCTCTCATTGAGAGGTGTAAGAATGATCTAAAGATCATCCGATTCTGATAAGTATTTATGAAGTTATGAATTTATTTATCTTATGGACAAATTGTTAAGTCGGCTAGCAACTTATGTAGGCTCAGAAGTCCAACAGTCATGTCTATTCAACCTCTACATTTTAGTATAAATAGAAGAGGACTTCAAGTCATTTCTACACACACTTGGATCTCTTCCTCTCTCTATTTATCTTTGGGTTTTAGTAGGAGGAGAGATCCTAAGAAAGAGTCTGAAAAGTCAGAAAAGTCGGATATACTGGAAAAGCTAGAACTGCTGGAAAATACGGAATAGCCTGAGAAGTTGGAAAAGTTGGAACTGCTAGAAAAGCCAGAAAAGCCGAAAAAGTTGGAACTATCAGAAAAGTCAGAACTGCTGGAAAAGCTGGAACTATTGGAAAAGATGGAAACATCGGAAAAGCCGTAAATACTCGAAAAGCCAGAAAAGCTAAAAAAGTCGGAAAGGCCAGAACTCCCAGAAAAGCCGAAAATACCAGAACTACCAGGAAAGCTAGAAACACTAGAAAAGCCAGAAATACCAAAAAAGCCAAAAAAGCTAGAAAGGCCAGAAAAGTCAGAAAAGATGGAAAAGCTGGAGCTGCTGTAACTATCGGAAAAGCCGAAACTACCAAAAAAGACAAAACTGCCAAAAAATCTGAAAACGCCAGAAAAGCCGAAAATAATGGAAAAGCCAAAAAAAGCCAGAAAAGCATGAAAAGCATGAAAAGCCAGAAATGTTGGAACTATCAGAACTGTTGGAAAAGCCAGAATTGCTGAAAAAGACGGAACTACCAGGAACTTCCGAAACAATCAGAGCATCTATCTCCAAAGGAAGGCATCATGATGTATGAGATCATGGGTAGCATAATAAGTAGCATGATGATATGAGCATGGGCAGCATAATGATGCATGATGATATGAGCATGGGCAGCATAATGATGAATGAGATCATGAACATGGGTAACTTGATGATGAATAAGACCATGGAAGATGCAACATGATTAGCAGCATGAAGATGAGAGCATCTTAGTCATCAAGGTTCAACACATGTGACAGTACAGCAAGGTCTCACATGGTAATGTGCAGCAAATAGACGAGATGCAGCACTATGATAGGTGAACAAGTCACCTTAGAGAATCAGTTGAAGCAATATGTCTTCAACTGATCTCATGTCGATATCAAAAATCAAAGTGATTGACTTCTATTGTAAATATACTATCTCTGTCACTTTCTCTGTTGAACTTTGAAGAACATAAAAGAAGAATTGATCAAGGGTTTCCCCACACTAGGGTTTGTCCCTGGCTAGTGCCACATCTTGTGTCCTCTTATCTTGGCTTGTCTTCTACAATTTATATTTATGTTCTATCTGTAGTTTACTTTATGCTAATGTGATTGCTAATATGGAAAATAAATTAAAATAAATTGGTCTAGCATAGAACATAACTAAAATTAACATCATCGCTATATCACAACCCTATCTGGGCATCTGGTGCAATGCTTACCTCAGGTCCATTCATTCAAAACCCGAGCTCGCAACCGATGGTGCATTCTGTAGTTACTTGAATCCCAGTGCAACCCATCGTTCTAAATTCTCTTGTTTCGTCGGTCCAAGTAACCTATCCGGTTCAATCGACGATCTTGAATCATGTCTCTATCAATTCTTCGATCCCTCCAGTAAGTGGATAGGATGTGCCACCACCTGGGGGGAAAAGTCTAAATGTTTTTATGATGTCTAGTACAACTAATGTGAATGGCTCACAAGCTCACATGGTTGGGATGAACCAGCTCTCTTCGGGTGTCAGTCTAAACCTTGTTGGTCTTGTTGGATCGAGTAATGTCCAGTACCAATAGCTGAACCCTATTGGTCTATTTGGGTCAATTCACATCTAATACTAGCAGCCTAATATGGCTGAGGTTCAGTACCAACCTCCTTATGTTCCATATTGTTCACCAATGATGGTTAATCAGCCCTACATCCCTATGTATGGACCTTATGTCTAGCCTGGCCCATCCGCCGTGCCTAGAGGGTATGGCCAGATATAGTTCGGGAACTTTCAAGGTGTCATTTTGGGAACTATTCAAGTACCCTTGCAGTAGAAAGGACAATTTCTATAGTAGCAAGGGTAACCTTTGTTGCAATGAGGGCCATCCATGTAGCAGCAAGGCTAGATGATGCCGCAGTAAGGACAACTGGAACAACTACAGGGGCAACCCTCGCAACCATTGCAGCAAACCATGGAGCCGCAAGTGTAGTATGTGTCAAAATCCTCCAAGCCTATGCCTTCGCAAGGTCAACCTCTGTAGCCATAGGGACAACCTTTATAGTTGCAAGGTCAGCCCTTACAACAATAAGGTCAACCCAAGTAGTAGTAACCCTTATAGTCGTATTAACTGGGTCAACCTTTGCAAGGGCAAGGTCAAGGTCAATTCCTATAGCAACAGGCACAAAATCCTTATGTCAAAGGGCAACAGGTTCAACATCCTTTTCTCCAAGGGTAGCAGGTCTAGAATCCTTATGTCCAAGGGAAGCAAGTGAAAAATCCTTATGTCCAAGGGTAGTAGGTCCAAAACCCTTTTGTCTAGGGGCAATAGGTTCAAAACCCTTATGTTCAGGGACATCATGTCCAAAATCCATATGTCCAAGGCCAGCAGGCTCAACAACCTTTTGACCCATATGTTGCTTATCAACAGCCTATGGATAGACAGTTTCAAGGCTTTCAAGGTCAAAATCCTCCCTACGACAAAGGTAACCTACAATGGGGGGAAAAACGAATGTTGTATGGACAAAACCCTCCACTATAGGGACAAAATCCTTACTAGTAGGGATGGGTCCCACTGGTTGGGTCCCCTTATCGACCTCAAATTCCTTTCAATACCCAATTGTCATTCTTGGCTACATTAGAATTGCCATATGTGTTTAGACTCATGAATGACCCCATTCTTCATTTGCCATACTGGCCTTGAGTTCTATCCAAGATCCCAAGCAATTGTCTGAAGTTTGAAGGAAAAGCGAAAGAGGATCCACAAGCCCACATGATGACATATCACCTATGGTGCTCCTCGAATTCATATGTTGATGATTCCATTCATCTTCGGCTTTTCCAACGAAATCTTACAGGTGTTGCAACCAAGTGGTATATCAATCTACCTTGAAATACCTATCATGAATTTAACACTCTCACCATGGCCTTTCTCACACATTTCCAGTTTCTAGTTCGCTATGAAACTAGCACCCATCTGCTAACGTCACTCAAGCAAGACACAACGACCCACATCGTCGATCACATCTATGAATGGAGATGTAGGTGTCACCTAATTAAGTTTGAGATTGTTGATCAGTTGTTGATTGAGTGGTTCACCAAATCATTTGTCAACAAAATTACTTAGAACATTGCTATGGGTGGATTCGTCACTGAGGAACAAGCAATCACGCATGCCCAGTATCTAGACCTTTTCTATTCACAATCTGGCACATTATATGATGTTTTACCCAATGTGCCTAGACCATCATCAGATCTCACAAAATATAAGTCTCCAGCTACACCTCCTATTGATGGAGTAATTGGTTCAGTGACTCAGGCGCCTACAAAATCTTCTTCCAAATAGAAGTTAGTCTCCAACACTGCTCCCAGTGACTCCTCTCATAATTCATCTGGCCCTGGTAAAACCTAAAAGGTTCACATTGTCTAGTCTACTGCAGTCGACAAATCATCTAAAGATAAGAAGAAAGGAAAATGCAAGGGTAAAGTCGATTCCCCGAAACAGGGCCTTCCTAAGTCATCTACTGGTGATTCTTCCCAACTGAAGCCCAAATATCCATGCCTCATCTGTGAGGAATATCACTATACTAAGAATTGTCCCAGACGATTCGAAGTTAGTCATTTTATCAAAGGGGACCTAGTTGTTCTAAAAGAGCCCTTTCTGTCCCAGTAAACCCAAATGGTAGACCAACCTCAACCATCCGCTTGCTCAGGTTCACAAGTGTTCATGATGAATACACTAATTAGCGTGGCTACTAGGTCAAAACATTATCAAATTTCTTCCCCAACAACAGGGAAAGAGAAAGAAGGTACCCCTTCTTCTTCTACCCTGTTCAATTCTGGTCCTCTCCATATAGAGCGATCTAATCCTGATTCTGCCATTCGAACACCTTCTTGAGGTGTGGTACGAAAGTCCTCATACAATCCAAACACTTGAGCCGCTCAACATTATAACATTGTTGAGGATTTGGCTCAAGCACCATCAACTATGTCTACTCTCGAGGTCCTTCAAATCTATCCTTCTCAACGGAAATCATTACTATCATATATTGGGGGTATTGATCCAACTAAATCTAATCTCATTCGTTTTAACCTGGAAAACCACATTCTGCATTTACCTCATTAGATTTCCTTTCTCATTCAAGTAATCATAAATGAGAAAACCATTCATAGGATTGTCATCGATGAATGTGCTTCTACCTACATCATGTATGTTGCTTGTTGGAAGGAAAATGGTTCTCCTACTCTAAACCAATCCCCTAACACTTTGGAATCTTTTGACGGATGTGATTCTCGACAATTTAGTTTCCTTCCCAACCTTGCCATTACTTTGGAGGGCAAGACAATACACATCGAAGAAGAGATCGTTGACACTAATCTTAACTACAATCTTTTACTTGGACAGAGTTGGACCCATGCTATGCATGTTGTAGCCTCCTCCCTTTTTCATGTGATTTGTTTTCCCCATCAAGGGAAGATAGTCACAGTCAACCAATTGTGCTTCTTTGCCTCTTCGTCCTTAGATGGTAATGTTCCTTATGTAAAGCACACCGGTGCTCCTTATGAGAGTGTGGGGGCAAGACTCTTTAAAGATCCTACCTTGATGGGTATTTTTCCACTCCCACCTTCTCATGTTGCATCTGTCAACATGGTCTCAGTCAAGTCTGATCCTTGGGTCATTCCCTCACTAGATATTGTTGATACAAGGGGCAAGGTTATGCCATTAAGCCATGTCAAAATTAACTATGCGGAAATTGTTTCGGCTTCACCTTCGGTATCCTGTGATTTCTGTGTTTCAAGAACATCTCTCGATGCATGTTCTCAATCACCATGGCTTGGTTCTTTAGAATCCCATGATCCCTTCGCTGAGACTTTTCTTTATGACGAGAGTATCATGGAAGTATTTCTCTGGAAGAAGTACCTGGTGTCATTGATAATGTCCATATCGGGGCAATTTGTTCTCCAGATGAGATCAAGCTCTATACTCATCTGTTCTAAGAGTTCCAGGATATTTTTTCATGGTCATATGAAGAGATGTCTGTAATTGACGCAAGTATAGTCGTGCATGAGATTCCAAATTACCCTCATGTGAAGCCCGTTCGTCAATGGCTTTGTCCAGTGCACCCGTTCATCAATGGCTTTGTCCAGTGCACCCTGGAAAAGTAGCCCCATTAAAGGTGAAGTTGAAAAACTTCTGGAAGCTGGATTTATTTATCCTATCCCTCTTATAGATTGGGTTTCGAATATTGTACCGGTGACAAAGAAACAAGGCACTATTCACATTTGCATCAATTACCGTGATCTCAATCGTGCCTATCCAAAGGATAATTACCCCACTCCCTTGATTGAATAGATCATTAATGAATGTGCTGGGAGTGAATTATTTTCCTTTATGGATGAATTTTCTGGTTACAACTAGATAAACATTGCACCGACTGATCAAGATAAGATGACCTTTATCTATCTGTGAGGGACCTTCGCATATAAAAAGCTCCCTTTTGGCCTTAAGAATGTTGGGGCTACATTTCAGAGAGTGATTTCTTATGCATTCCATGAAATTCAAAACATCATTTAGCCTTACTTGGATGATCTCCCTGCTCATTCTCGTAATAGCCATGATCACCCTGATTATCTCTGGAAAATTTTTCTTCGCTATAGACACTACAACATTTAGATAAATCCGCATAAATGTGTCTTTTACATCGAATCCAGATGACTCCTCGGCTTTATTGTTTCGAAAGAAGGCATTTTCCTTGATCCTATTAAATTTAAGGCCATTGTTAATTTACCCCCTCCATATTTTTCGCATCAACTGCAGAGTCTGTAGGGAAAAGAAGATTTCCTCTGTTGTTTTGTATTGAACTATGTTGAGCTAGCTTTGGGGTTAACCTGGTTGCTCAATCAAGGAATCCCATTTGTTTGGGATGAGGCTACTCAAAAGTCTTTTGATTCCCTAAAAGTTGTCTTCATCAATGATCCTTTGTTGCACCCTCCAAACTATCATCGTGATTACTTCCTTTATCTAGATATAGCCTCTAGTACCATCTCTATGGTTTTGGTACAGGACGATGATGAAGGCAATGAAAATATTATTTACTACCTCAGTTGCAACCTCCTCAACAATGAGACATGTTATTCTCCTGTAGAGGAGTTGGCTTTGGATGTCATTTAGAATATTCAATGCTTTTAGCATTACATTCTCCTCCACCCTACCGCTGTGATTTCCGAATGCAACCCCATGACCTACATCCTGACATGTCAGTTGCTGGGGGGAAAGTATTCAAAGAGGATTTTCATTCTCCAACTATTCAATTTGGTGTTCACTACGACCAAATCTAACAAATCACTAGTCTTCTCTGAGTTGATTTGCTCCCTTCCCTCTGCTTCTCTTCCTGTTGGTGCCAATGAGAAGCTCCCGGACGAGACCCCTTTCCTGATTAGCACTCTTGACCCTGATATGGTGATATCGTCATTTACCTCTAGACATCCACCTTCTGGTTTGCGTTGACCAAGGATGATCACCGACGCATTCATCATCAATGTCAGCATTACCATCATTGGAGATACTTTATACCACATCGGTATTGATTCAGTTCTTCATCGTTGTCTCACTCTCGAGGAGGCTGAGAGAGTCTTGAATGATTGCCATTCTGGCACATTATGGTCACCTGTCTGGATATGCTACTAGTAAAAAAATCCTTTGTGCTCATTAGTTTTGGCCCTCCATCTTCAAGGATTGCATCCTTTCGGTTTGCAAATCCCATGAGTGCCAAATTTATTAGCAAAAAATGTTTGCCCCACCTGCTTACCTACACCCTGTTATTACCATTGGTCCTTTTTCCAAATGGGGCATCAACTCTATGACATTTAACTAAGGGCCATAGTCATATTATTGTTGTTGTGGATTATTTCACCAAATGGGCTGAACCGATGCCTACATACTCTACAGATGGTAAAAAGCCAACTCAATTTCTATTCAATCATGTTATTTCCAGGTTTGGAGTGCCTCAGGCCATTGTCACTGACCATGGCTCCCATTTTCGAGATTACATGGTGGCTGAGCTTACTTCTACATTGGGTTTGCACCATGATGGCTCAACCCCATATTACCCTTAGGCCAATGGCCAAGTTGAAGTTGTGAACAAAGTCTTGGTTACGATGCTTCAGCGTGCCATTGGGATGTGTTGAAGCCCCGAAAATTGGGTCGACAACAAGGGGGATACCCACCTGGTCCAGACCTTGGTTGGTAGCTCCTTATTTGTTGGTATAGCGGGTCCGACTGGGGATGACGGGACCAGTTTCCTGACCTTAGGTGTTTGTGTGTGTGTGTGTGTAGAGTCGAACTATGCTGATCTAAGTGGAGTTTAAAGCTAATCTAATTCAGACTCTTTAAACTAACTCTATACTATTGTAATCTAATGAGAAACAACACATCTAATCTACACAAACCTGGGGTATATATCTTCTATTATGCGATCTAAAAGATTTCGAACAATAACTGGTAATAAAGATCATTCAGCTATCATAAGAATAGAAATCATTAAAGATAAACCACTTTGCATAAGAAGTTAGGAAAAACAGTTGTGACCAGCATATCGCATAATAAGTTATTCATATGTCAGACACAAACAATATGACTCCACCGTACAAAAGTGCCAAATGATAACCCATACATTCATATAATGACATATAAACAACTGAAACTATAAATCACTTAAAGAACATAAGAAAGAATAGTCAAGAGATAAAAGTAACATTTATGACTGGTTCCACTCATAAGCTTCAAGCAACAATGATTTATCTCTCCTTGCTCTAACATCTACTAAGAGTACAGAAGCGCAACATCAGTAGAAGATATCAAACGCAAACATTAATAAACCTTGATCCATCCATTCATCAAAACCACCTCCGAGGGCGCAAAAGTGCATGTTCTGAGGACGAGTTTTTGACAAATCTCTGGACCCTTCTCTAAATGCCTGAGCAGGGTTTAAATACTGCTAGCTAATTAACTTGATTACATAAATTTAGGATCCGGCTTTCAAATGACCATCCTTTTGATAAAGCAAATTATTTCTAAAATTAGATCTGAATTTGAACTATTTCTGTATTTGCTCCTTAGTGTTGTAAGCGTGCAGCATTCGCCTGAGAAGAGTCAGTTGGTTGCCTTCCCCTTTCGTGTGTGCTATAAAAATAGAAGTAACAAGAGTTGGTACAACTTTCTAGTAAACTATAAGATATTTTATAGAATCTCCCGCTGACTTGATGTATACTTGGAAATAACTCAAGTTTCCCTCAGACTAGTTCTGCTTTTGCTATTTTGGTTTCTGTCTTTGCGGATGACTTGATGAGTTAAAAGACTTTACTTTCTGAGCAATTCTCTGCATTGAAAATTGCCTTTGTTCTTCGTGGCGAGCTTTTTGGCGTGTAAGTTTCAGGTCTTCTTGTAATCATGCTGCTTTTGTGCACCTTTAATTCTGAGCTTCAGATGACCTATCGATCATTAGCATCTGTTGAGTGATACTCTGGAGTCTTTGGTTCTATCGCATGCGGCACCTATTTCTGAAGAGATCTCTTCTGTGTCCTTCGAGCATTTGTGCTTTCCCCTTTTCCTTAGATGTTTCCTGCAAAATTGCTCCATGTTATTTCCTTTTTTATAGTTTGTGTCAAGAAAAAGAGTAATGGAAATAAAGATTGACATGAAAGCTTTAGATCTTGCATGTGTATAATTATGACATTCAAAGTGAACTGACTCTTCGAAAAACGAAAGCATCCATTTGTACAATCATTAATTTCCTTTTTTAAAGCACGCATTTAATTCTAATTAATGGGCAGCTTTCCTTGAATACCGCGTCGAGGAAATTCGCACTCATCACAAATCGCAGATCGTAGATTTGTGTTATATTATTGTGGCATCGCAATATCGGATCATCACAGATCGCTGATTTGTGTTATTGTGTGCCACTTTACGCGATGTTGCGATATGCGATGTCGCACATCAGCCGTCGGGGATTTCTTAAGTTTCTTATTTAAGGGCGCTTATGGTGAATGCGATGCGATGAATTTCGCATTGTTCCTTCGTAGTTTGTTATGCCCATAAAAGAAATGTTTCCTTGCTTTGCTGCGATAAGATTCTAAGGAAAAACAAAAATGTTCATAGAGATGTTTGTTTGAACTTTTTACTAAGGGTCCCCTATTTGCTTGGTGTTATTGCTAATATCAAACAAAAGAGGGGGGTTGTTGGTGGCCACAACAATGGTGATTCACTGGGAAGAACCAATTATCTCTGATTTTCTATTGAATTTCAACTTTCGAAACAGAAAAACTTTCATAAGTCTAAACTTTGTTATGGACAGGTAGAGTACATTATGTCTTATCCTATCAATGATACTTTATTTCAACCTTTCTCTATTCCAATCGTTTGCTTCCTGAGGTTTAGCCCTTGTATTTACACCAACCATTACTTGGTCCTTTTTAAAGATAAAATGAGGTCATCTCTGCTATGCCGGCCCTTTTTAAAATATGCTCATTTACCGTAGGTAGAGCCTCTGCTGCCAGCAGGCGTCCATAGCCTCGACAGGGTTACCTGTTACCCAACAATGATCCTTTATCCTGCTTAAGGCTATCTACAACTTTTTCAGAGAAAAACCCATTTGATATTTTTTCTTTTTTATTCTCTAAAGAACAATGTCTTGGTTTGGTGGCCAAATTATGACACAGTCATCCACTTGATTTACACTTTTGCTGAACAAGCTGGCTCGTGATGAGACCCCTTGTCTTTTGATTGTAACAATTTTAAGTCGTTGCCCTGTTTTGGTGGACAATATTGGCAAAGTCAGCAAGTTATAATATATGTGATCATGATAAGCCGACTCGTGATGAGACCTCTTATTCTTTGAGATATAGTGTTCTCTTGGATTATTTCTCTGAATGTTGCGATTTCCTTTAGCAGGGAGGAACCCATTGTTTTTCCTTAAGAAAGTTCTAGACGATAATAATAGAGTTTGGAAAATAGCAGTTTTATAGAGAATACTCATTTTATTATTGATACCTTTCATTGTGTTGATATAAAACAAGTTTTTTGCCAAAGGTTGCTTTCATAAAATTTTTGAAGTCAGAACTAGTATCATATCTAGGGTAAAGTTGGACTCTATCCGTCAATAATAAAGATCAGATTTTTTGAAAATTTTTACTATTTGTACAAGTGAAAAAATCAAAATCTAACAGAGGATTTGGTGTCCATTTAAAGTGAATTCCTGTAGTAACCATCTACAATCTGGTTTTATTTCTAAGAAAGAAAAAAAAACAAAAAGCTATCCTACAAAAATTTAGAAGAGTTATCTTCTATGGAAAGTATATTTTCAGGATTTGTCCATTAACAGGCAAAGAATCCTTTCTACCTGCTAAATCCTGCAACACAAACGTTGACAGGCCTGTGACTTCTACAATCTGAAAAGGACCAAGCCACATTTTCTGGAATTTTGTATGTTTTCCTTTCTCTTCATCAGCCTTATCCCATTTCAAAACTAGATCTCCCATTTGAAAATTTTTTCTGGTCATTATGCTTGAGTCAAAAGAGGATTTTATTAGTGCTTGGTGATGAGCATGGGTTTTCTTAGCTTGTTCTCGTTGTTCTTCCAATTTAATTATTTCGATCTGTCTTAATTGTAAGGAGGAATTAGATACCTCATCGATGTACTGTACTAATGACAAGGAGGGAATCATTAAGTGAGTTGGAAGAACCACTTCCTTCCCATAAACTAAGTTAAAGGGAGAAGTTCCTATTGAAGCTTTTTTCGTTATTCTATCTGCCCATAAAGCATTTACCAAGGTTTTGCACCAATTCTTCTGGCTCTGGTCAACTATCCTTTTAATAATCCTGATTAGGTTTTTATTTGTTGACTTAGCCAATCCATTTCCTTGCAGATAGTAGTTGGACGAATATTTTAGTTTAAATCCTCTTTTAAGTGCGAAATCGGTCATTGCATTCCCAGAAAAGTAAGAAGCATTATAAAAAATTAGAGTTGACGGCAATCCAAATCTAGTGATTATAAATTGATCAATGAATTCAATGATGTTTTCAGAATTAGCTGTCTTGAGAGGTACCGCTTCTACCCATTTAGTAAAATAATCAGTTGCCGTGAGGATATACCTATGCTGCTTAGAAAAGTGAGGAACGATATCACCTATTATGTCCCAGCCCCATTGACTGAATGGTTGCTCAATGTTTACTAGCTGTAGTGGCATGGACGGTTTCCTTTGTCTCCCTGCAGTATTTTGGCAGATTTGGCATTTCCTCACGTAACTGTGTGAGTCTTTGAATAGTGTGGGCCAATAATTCCCTGCTCGTAAGATCTTGTGTGCGGTGGCATCTCTAGCATAGTGTCTGCCTGCAGGTCCATCATGGAGTTCTTGCAAAAACCTTTTCGGCTTCAGTTTTCTCGAGACACCTAAGAAGCACAGAATCATAATTTCTTTTAAACAGAACATTATCTATGAGCTGATATTGTTTAGCCTTTAATCTTAGGGCTCTTTTCTTGGTGTGATCCAGGTGTGCTGGAGCATACCCGTTTTTGAGATAATAAATGGTGTCAGCGTATAAAGATTCTATATCGTTTAGGCTTACCTCATACGTTTGTACTTCCTGGAATGAGCTTTCAGGAATATGCGATGCTTCAGCCAACATTTTGCAGAAGCCTTGGCCTCTCACAATGCTTGCTGGTTTGATTTCAAGGTCATATTCTTGTAAAGCAGTGATCCAATTCGCTCTTATTTCACCCACATCTTTCTGTATTAAAAGATTTCTTACCGCTGGAAACAGTACTATGACCTTGCTATGGGTTTTAAGTAAGAAAGGTCTAAAATACTTGATCGCTTTGAAAATGGCGTATGCCTGTTTCTCTACGTCTGAATAATTGAGTTGAGCCCCTTGTAAATTAGAGCTAAAAAATGTGATTGGAGCTTCTGCTTTCTCTTGATTCGCTTGAGTTAGAATCGCGGCATATGATTTTTCTGAGGCGAATGTGTATAAGATAAAATATTCTGAAAAATTCGGGGTTGCTAAAGACGGAGCATTATTGATAGCCTGTTTGATCAAATTGAATGCTTCATGCTTGTCTAGACCCCATTTGAAATTTGAATTCTTTTTTATCATGGTGTTAGCCTCCTGCTCATAGCAGGTATTCACCTTTCGTGATCGGCATATTTACAGGCCAAATATGTCATACTGTGCGTGCCGCAATGTTCCATATTTGCTACTGAGGCAAGGAGGGCACAAACCTTGTCTGCAAACATTTGAGACAGACCAGTGTGATGACCGAGACCCAGACAAGATGGAGCACAAGAGTTCATTCTTCAAATGGTTGGTATTGGAATGTCCAGTGGTTTGGTTGTGCAGGGATCTATAAATTTAATCACAAAAGCATTGGAAGTTGTTGGTTGCAAAATGGAATTATTACTTGATCCAACAACTGTCCATTACCATTTGCCTGATGGTCTTTCTGTTCGTGTTCATAGAAAATTTGAGGATTTCGTTGTTGAACTTACTGGTTATTTCCCACATGAAAAGGAAGGGATCTCCCAATTTTACAATGAATGTTGGAAGGAGACATAGCCCGGAAGTATATAAAAGATCCAAATTTACTGTATTTCATTGATACAGAGTGCTTCATTGTGAGCACAGTGAGTGCCTTGCGGACACTGATGATAAATACAAGCATGGTCCTATGTGATAGACATTTTGGAGGGATAAATTACCCAGTTTGGTGGAGTTTGATGGTTATTATCTTGAAAGTGAACCATGTGTGGCTTGTAGCTGTCCAGAACTGCCTTATACAAGAATGAAGTTGGACAATCTGAAGTCTAAGACCAAGTTCACTGACAATCGAATCATTGTCAAATACTGGGGATAGCGGGAATTGCAGCTAGGGCTAAGCCTGCAAGAACACCTGTTGCTGCTACGGCAACTGTCAGTTCTACTGCTACAGGCACTACGACATCAGATCTTCCTGGTAGCGAAGGTAGCTCCAGAACAATGGATAAAGATGCCCTGAGGAACTTCATCAGTAGTTCAATGCCTTTTGGTACTCCTTTGGACCTTGGTGTTGCTAATCTTTCTGCTACGAGATTGAATGGGTTTTCATCATTGGACATACCTCATACAGATCTAAAACAGCTAGCGTGGAAGCCTTACCTGTTCAGAGGAAAGCAGAGGATATTGTTTATGATTCATGAAGTCGTATCTGCAGCAATGTATGACAGGGATGATGTTCCAGATACTATATCCATTTCTGGTCAAATAAATTGTCGAGCTGATTTAGAAGGTTTGCCAGATGTTTCTTTTCCCTTAACATGCCTGAATACAGCTCACATTGAAGCGTTATCTTTCCACCCATGTACACAGGTTCCTGAGCAAGGTGTGGACAAGCAAGCTCTAATATTTTCACTGCCGCTTGGAAACTTTATTTTAATGCATTACCAAGCTTCTCTGTGCAATATAGGTCCTCCAATTAAAGGTTTTTACCAGCTTTCTATGGTCTCAGAAGATGAAGGTGCATTTTTGTTCAAATTAAAATTAATGGAAGGCTACAAAGCTCCAACCACCATTGAGTTTTGTTCTGTAAATATGCCTTTTCCTAGGCGCAAGATAGTTTTAATTGATGGTAATCCGTCAGTAGGGACAGTGTCGACAACAAAACATTCAGTTGAATGGAAGATAATTGTTAGTGGACGAAGTGTGACTGCAAAAAGTTTAGAAGCAACTTTTCCAGGGACGATAAAGTTTTCTCCAAAGACTATTAATCGACATTCCTACACATCAAATTTGAAGGCAGAAGCTATGCATGAAGAGGAGAGTGATTCTGAGATTGAAGGTTCAAACAGCATGAATAACATAGAAGAACTCTTGGAAGAAAAGATGAACAAAGATCTAAACTCAGTTGATTTAGAGGAGCCATTTTGTTGCGAAGCTTATAACTATGCAAAGGTTTCCTTCAAGCTTCTTGGCAGTACTATGTCGGGCATGTCTGTCGATCCTAAGGTAGTTACAGTGTATCTTGCTGCAAAAGCGCCATGTGAGGTTTCAGCACAGGTTTTGTCAGGAGACTATATTTTATGGAATTCCTTGGGGAGATATCCACATGCAGCTTCACCAAAGGTGTAATTACTGTGGT
Source organism: Pinus taeda (assembly GCA_000404065.3). Taxonomy (NCBI): domain Eukaryota; kingdom Viridiplantae; phylum Streptophyta; class Pinopsida; order Pinales; family Pinaceae; genus Pinus; species Pinus taeda. The sequence goes on along the minus strand of APFE031345667.1, from coordinate 179,758 downwards.
TTGTATTGTTTTTGGTGTCCAAGCTGCAGATATAATTTGGGAAAGGGGACTCCAGAACACAGTGCCAACTCTCAGGAGGCTGGATTAATACAGGAATTTTAATGTCTGCCATTTCCAGAGAATTTATGGAGATGTTCTATATTTTTTACAAATGAAAGTGACTCAGGTCAAAGTATACCACAGCTACATGGTTGTGCTAGGATATGAATTCTGAGCCGAATCATCTCTCCGTATATATTTGTGGATATGAATTCTGACCCAACATAGAAATGCTTTTCATATGTCCATTTCCTTATCCTTTTCAAAAAAAAATCCTTAAACAAAACATGAAGATGTACAACCACATATGGCCTCTTTATGTTTTATTTCTTGTTACTTTATCCATATAGAAGCCATAAGCAGTTAACATGGTGAGGTGGAACTCAATGCTGCACACTTATGGATATGCATCTTTGACAAAATTTCACAAAGATCTTTGGGGTTTATCGAATTTGAGCCCCGTCTCCTATGAACTGGTGAAATGTAATATTTAACCAATATAATTGGCACCATCTCATGAAAATCAGTGATCGTTATCCAAAAATACTGTATGTGAAAGAGATAGAGGGCAGTCTCATCTTGAAGGCTCGCAAGCTGTTGTTTGTGGACACCCCACCTCGGTCGTTGCGGCGCCACTTTTCACACAAAATAATAATGTGTAAGATTGCATACTACCCGTGTAATTCAAGGAGTAAATTTAGGCCTTTTCCTAGCTACACAAATGAATGAGTTAGTTCAGAATCAGGTGTGACTGAGAGTTTGAGAGAATTGATTGGTGATCGTGAAAAATTAAAGGAAACTTCTGAGTTCAAACGTGCCGATGAAGAAGAGTGGACACGCCAACAACTGGAATTACAACAATAGGCAAAGGAGGTGCAACAGTTGCGTATGAGAAAAGAGCACCGAGTTCTGTAGCTTTGGTGTGTGCAGAGTGCAAGAATCTAGTTACTCCATGTATTTTTTGTGCACATGCCATTCCATTTGTTGGTGATTCAATTTGGAAGGAGTGTGGTCATTGTGGGGCTGTCAATCCAATGCGTGAACTCGAGCGTTGTTTATTGGGTCTTCCCTCTCCATTGGCATTAACACCATCAATGGTTAGAAGAGTGACGGTGGCTCATGTTGGACGGAACCAATACACAATAGCTTTGCACTTACTATACAATCAATTATAGAGGGTGGATCAAAATTCAGTTCAGGTCGATGAGGGAATAAGGTGTTGCAATCCAAATAAGGATGAACTGCCGGAAGAGAAGTTGGAGAAGAGTGAAACGGTTTTGAAAGCAATGGCAGACATGATTTTATGTGACTTACCTTTTGTAGAATGTGAAGGGATATTGCCTCTTCCTGTTGTAAAAGGTGAATTAAGTCAGGTTGAAGCCGAGGACACATCAGAAGGTGAACCGTTGCTAAAATGCATGCGGATGACTTCAAATAATCAAGCTTTTGATAGGCATGATGTTGATGCAGGACGTTCTAGGACAGCAGAGAGTGTTCTGCAGAAGTTTAATTCATTGGCTAAATTAAGTGACAGCGCGTGCAGAGAAGACTTTGCTTCAAAAAAGGCTGATATTAGCGGGAATTCATATGAAATGAAATCAAAGGATATAGGTAGAAATGGTTTTTCAAAATGTCAGAGCCCCTTGGCTAGAGTTAGTAAAGATTCCATTGTAGCTGAAAGAAGCTTCACGCATATAGAAACCCAATTGCTTGCTTTACACTCTGCGGAGGTACTTTCATCTAACCTGCATTCTTCCATAGCTATATATCCAATCTGTAGTTTCGTGGATATAAGTGCAGTTAAAGGTGCAGGTTCAAAGACCTGTGTTAACCAGCATATTGGTATTTGTGGTACTAGGCAACAGTTTGGTCGCTTTTCCATTGAGATATTACGTTTGGCACATTCTGCTCTGGCTTCAGATTGGGAAAAATGGTTAGCGCACAGTAAGTTGAAAACTGAAGGGACAGCCACCGCCACAATCCAAAAGGCGAAGATTATTTTATGGAACTGCCTAAACAATACTGACAAAGGATTCCTGGGCAGTTATTACAGAGTTATGGCCAAATAGCCAGCGCATCACAAGAAATGACCCATACTTAAACTCCATTTTAATACTGTTGCCTCCAGCGCCGCTTAGATAGATATTTTCTTGCATTTATTTCAGTACAGATTAGGGTAGAAGCTGTGACTCCATCAGATCGATCTGAGATCTGCTTGTAATAGATATTTTGCCTATTTAAACAACGATGTTCGTTGTTCAAAGGGTGAGAGGTGTTTGATCGATAATCTGATTTTGAGACTTGCTGTGTACGCTCTAAGAGATTTAATAAACAGAGCTTGCTGGAACATTTGCGTTTGGACTGTCTAAATGTGGATTCGATGGCTGAAGAATAAGATTACAGAATTCTCGTGCTTCTTCATGGACTAATAAGTTTTCCTCATCTTTTTCTACAGTTGCTATGTTTGATATATCGTATCTGTGTCATGATCTAAACTTGCAGGAAGAAAGAATAGTTCAGATGTCACTTAGCTGTGCTCTGTCCTCAATTCCTGCTTTTTCTCTATGTTTTTCTTCTAAATTAGCCTATAAATATGAATTCCTCTTAGGCTCATATTTGCACTAGTTTCCTCCGTATATGAATATTGTTGTAGGAATTTCTTAATTTCTCCTATAGAATATTCATTCACGTTCCCTCTGTTAGCATGAATGAAAATTACTTAGCTGTCTTTCATTCCCTGACATCCGTTTCATCCTCATTCAAACCTGATATTATTCCTTGTGTAGCTATCCTGCTCTGTAGTCCCTTGTTTGCCCAAAAAAAAACACATCCTTCAGTCCACATCCTTGACTCCATGCCCAATGTTCTAAACCTCTTGCGCTTCGCATGCCAACACTGCCTGAATAGATCATTCATCCCGCCAAACTCAAACAAAAAACCATGTGCATAATAACTA
>APFE031345667.1:119710-168153 GCA_000404065.3 Pinus taeda | reverse complement strand
AAATGAGAAACTAAAGGCCCAAAATTATGCTCAGTATCTCAAACTCACACCTACTAATCAGACCACGTTGATGTCAAGTTTTGACATCAAGGAGGGAAAATTACAGATGTCCTTCATAAAACCAACTGCACAATAGCCAAGGACATCAACGAATTTCAAGAGAGTTGATTTTGGAGTGACGGCAAGGTATATTCATCCCATAGACCAAATTGAGTTGAAAAAACAGGCTAGAGAGATGATATACTCCACCCTCATAGGTAAAGCCATAGTTTCTCATCAGTTGCAGAATTCATTGAGTAATATCTCAGCTCAATATCAATTAGAGAAGGCCTCCTCATAGGCCAAGGATACTAGAATCAAGTCTTTGGAAGACTTAGTGATTGAATTGGGACATGATCCCAAGGATATTAAAGCCATTGAACAACTGATAAAGAAGAAAAATGATGACATTGTTGCACTGAAAAAACAATTGAAGATAACTCAACTACATCATCCCTAGACATGGGAGGTCTTAGAGAGCTAAACTAGACATGAAGAGTTGATAGACTTGGTCCTAAAACTTAACGATCATTTAAAGGAGATAGAGAAAGAATTATACACTTTAATTCAATTGAAGCAAAGTGATATTTCCAGTACATCTCCAAATGTCATCCCAACGGTCTCAACAATAGTCCATTCAATGTTGGCAACCTCATTGTCTCCCATAGCTCCCATGCCTATAGCACAATCAATTTCAACAGAGTCTACATTAGTAGCAGGTGCACCAGGAGAAAAAGCAACAAAGTTGGTAAGAGCCGTGGAGGAAATGTCTATTCAGGCTATAGAAATGAACAAACTGAAAGAACAGGTGACAATCTTGGAAACAAATTACAAGCTTGCCAAAATTATGCACAAGGAAGAAGTACCGAAAGCTGCCAGAATGAATGAAATATTAAAGCCATGGAGAAATATCTGACACTAAAGGAACCCCTTGGGCAAGCCAAGGAACTATTATGGGCCAATATCATTGACTCTGTCAATGATATTTGGCCATCCATTTAAGTTATTTTTGAAGAGATAGACCTGATAAAGATAGCTACAGAAGCTATCCAAAAAGTCATGGAAGAACTAGGAGACATGCTTGAAGACGCAACTAGACTTATCCACTTCCTCAATAGTAAAAACAAGTATGAACTTCAAGAATTGGATATAGAAGAGAGGAAAGAAACAATTTTGGAAGCAAGAGAGGTCCTTTCTAAGAGAAACTTACTGATAAACTTGGATGACAAATGTCAAAATATGCAAGTAACAGTTGATAGATTTATGACCAAGTTTTAAATTTTGAGAGAGAAAGGGTTACCTAGTCCCTTGTTCATAAATGACAAGCTCATGACACAACAATATTATGAAAACAAAATCAGGGAGCTAGCTAAGGAACAGGCCAGTACATCATCAATAAAGGCATTGCCAACAGGAAAATTTCTTTACAAGACATTTGAAAACCTGTTTTTCCTCCAACATGAGGTAAAATACCTATTCATCATTAGGCCTACTTTTTCTAAGTGTACTGAGGCAGATGAGATATATAGGATGATGTTAAAAATCAAGGTACCCAATACTGAATTATGGGAAAAATTGACTAATTTACTATAGTAAAATGTAGTAAAAAGGTTAATGTACAGTCGGCAGGGTAAAAGGTAAAAGAAATTTAGCATGGTTAAAGAGTATCAGATGAAAGCCGAAAGTAACTAAAGCCTCTAGCGTGAAAGTTCAAACAAAAAAGAGCATAAAGGGATACAAACCAAACTATAAAGGCTAGCAGCACCACAATGAAAGGGACAACATGAAAGTAGTTCAATAGTTGTCTCTACCTTCTAGCAAGAAGATATATTCATTTCTTAGATTAAATCCCAAGTTAGTTTGGAATATTTTGTAATAAAATTTTGTATAAATACTTCATAATTTGAAGTATGTAGTGTGGATTCTTAGACATTTCTATAGACTTCTTGATCAAAAAACTGTAAAGCTATTGTATCACTGACTGGACCAACAAGCTAGATTGATGAATGAAGACAAGATATTTCATAGGATTCATGTGTAGAGCAAAGTGCAGACAAGTATTTTCTCATGTTGTTGTTATCTTTCTTAAATTTTTTCCACAATATTTAATGTATATCTAAATCTGAATGCTATAACATGGAATGATATCTTAATATTTGCTTAATTGCACTATGTTTTAATTGTTATGCATTTAAATGTTTTTTACTAATTATCTAAGTTAAGGAATTCTTAACTGCTCCTTATTTTAGGTTGTCTCTCTGTAATCTATAGTAAAGGATTCTTAATTTCCCTTTGTTTCTGATTATCCTTTGTTCCTCGTTTTAATCCTGGTATGAGAATTCTTAATTGCTCTCTCACATTGATTAAGACCTTTTCACCCCTCTGGACCAAAGACCTACTTTTCTAGCTTGCCCTTTGAACACTCCGTTTAGTGAGTTAATTCTATTTTGCTGCCCTCTGTTGACGCCATAGCACAATGGTCTAAAGACATCATTCTATCCATCTGTTTTAAGGATTCCACCATCCAATCTTCAATACAAATCAAAAACCCCACCTAAACATTCAAAACTAGCCTGAAATCCCAACAAACAAAGCTAAATCATATAGAGAGAGCCCTCTCTGAGGCATAGGTTGGCTAGAGCCTATGCTTAAAAGTTGGTTTGTGGTTACCTCAGTCATTTTATTTCTTTTGATAACTTCTAGAGAAAATTCTGAGTGATAACAGAATGCACCTGCAATCGTCTCGCACGTAGTTGTGGTTGCGTTCAAGGAATTTATTCATAAGTTCCTCAAGGTATAATTTGATGACTGGACCATGTTTGGGTTGGTTAAATGCCATGTAGCGAGCTTGTGCTCAATGCTGTATACCTGTTGAAGATGCCAGATTGCATTCAATCTCAAGAAGTGTTTGTTTTGTGTTCCTTTTGGGAACCTGTTGGGGCATGTGGTTTGCAAACAGGGACTGATGGTAGATCCTGCAAAGATAGCAGTGATATTGAACTTGGAAGCATTGAAGAGTGTGAAGCAATTGCATGCTAGCGTGGGACATATGAGATATTATAGGAAGTTTATCAAAGGCTATGCCCAAGTCACTGCACCTATGGATAAATTGTTGAATAAAGATGTCACATTCTACTGGAACAGTGACTATAAGAAGAGCTTGGATATATTGAAAGAAAAGATGGTCATTGCACCAATTCTAGTCTTCCCGAATTGAAAGAAAACGTTTCATGTACATTTCAATGCATCATGTATAGCGTTGGGAGTAGTACTGACATAGGCTGGTGGAGAAGGCTTGGACCATCCTATCTCGTTTGTAAGCCGAAGATTATCGAAAGTGGAGAAGAACTATTCCACCACCGAACACGAAGGGTTAGCTATAGTGTATGTGCTCCAGAAGTTTAGGCACTACTTGTTGGGAGGCCATTTTAAAATGTATACAGATCACTCTGTTGTGGAGGTAAATCCCCTCTGCGGACAGAGGCGATCCCTACTAGCCCAAATGGGGTCTAGCAACAAACAAACAACGCTAACACGCAGGTTCCTAATTGAAAATTAAGGACCAATGATGAGAGCCTACCTGGATTCCAACGCTAGTACTTGTAGAAGAGTCATCACTCCCATTCATTTGCCCCGGCTGGTCATGATCCCCACGATCCCCGTGAACGGACACCTGCACATGCAAAGAACAACACAAATATAAGCATAAAATCCAATAGATGCAACTATATATCAGTCAGAAAGGATATAACTAAATCATCATTACAAAGACAATAAGAGTGGAACCATAATGATAGTCGTCTATTATTGATAAACAAAGAAGAATACAACCATAGTTCTGATGTCAAATCCTCCTTTGTCTGGGTGATCAATAGCACATGCCTTGCAAATATTTTTGAGAATGTGGAACAAGCCTCTCTCTCCTTGGTTACTTGGACAAGAATCTCCTCACTTTAGATTTAGCCTTATGGGAATGAAGAAGGCTTCTTGTAGCATGAACTTAACAATTCTCAGACTTTGGGACTTGAAAACTAGAACTTGGAACTAGCTTGTCAAAAGAAAAAGGACAAGCTTTTATAGATAGAGGGGAAGGAGTTAGGATTATCCACAATATTCATGGGATTGGCTTTATCACTAAGAAGCTTCCATGATAGGTGGAGAACTACTTCCGTCCTATGGAGATTCGAAGCCAAACTAAACCAAATCAATATAGATTCAGTTCATGAGTGGGTTAGGAAGAACCTTCGTAAGTTTGTTTGTTAAAAAATTTACCCAACTGGGCTGGCACGAGTGTGACTCTGACACAGAGCACCAGCTGGCACACCATCTTTGGAGGATTTCCCCCATTGGCATGAGTGATACATAGTGCAACCGCGCCAATGGAAAAAGGGCTATTTTTATGGGTATTTTGCAGAAGGTGTCTTCAGGGCATATGAAGTTCATACTCAAGGGGATACAATGCAAGTGTTTCCAGGTCATGTCACTTCTCACAGGTCTCAGAATGAGTCCTCCAAGGTGTGGGAGAAGGGGTAACAGGGATGGTGACAAATTGCTGTGTAACACACTTCACGCTAAAATACCTGGTCAATAAGCCTATGTTGGGGGGCAGAATCTGTAGGTGGCTTTTATTGTTCTAGGAATATGATTTTGAAGTTATTATAAAGCCTGGATGACTGAACATAGGACTAGACCATCTATCGTGCATTGAAACAAGCAAAGATCCCACTAATTTGGAGGAGGGATTCCCTGATGCACAACTATTTTCAATGCACATCACAGATGGTCATTTTGAGGATATAATAGATTTCCTAATGATAGGTGCTACACTGGAAGGATACATTGTCTAGCAGAAGAAGGAATTAGTGGTGCACGTGGCAAATTTCTCTATCATTGTTGGTCATTTGTACAAGATGGGGACTAATGAGATATTGCAACAATTTGTACCTAAGATCGAAAGAAGCAGCATCCTCGTAGATGCTCATGGGGCCGCCGCGAGAGGGCATTATGTAGGAAGAGCCACCATGCAGAAGATTCTACATACATGGTTATCATGGCCAACCCTCCATTAAGACTCAAAAGCGTATTGCAAGACATGTGATGTGTGTCAAAGGACCGGTAAGCCATTGCAAAGGGATGAGATGCCTTTGAATCCACAGATGACGTTGCAACCCTTTGAGATGTGGGTGATAGATTTTGTTGGAGCCATTCAGCCCCAAGGAAAGACGGGAGCAAGGTACATTATCACTGCAACGGATTATTTGACTCGTTGGGCGGAGGCACAACCTGTGAAAGATTGCATAGGCGCGACTGATGTAAAATTCCTCTTTGAGCAGGCATTGATGCACTTTGGATGTTCAAAGATCTTGATGAGTGATCATGGTACGCACTTCCTAAATGAGACGATCAATGCATTGACGGAAGAATTTTAGGTATACCACTAGAGAAGCACACCTTATCACCCATAGGCTAATGGGATGGTGGAAGCATTCAAAAAAGTGCTCAAAAATGCACTGACCAAGGTTTGGAATGCTTAGCGAAGTGATTGGGACCTATGCATACCTGCATTACTATGGGTGTTACACAGTATTTTGTCACCGTCCCTATTACCCCTTCTCCCGTACATTGGAGGACCTATTCCGGGATCTATGAGAAGTGACTTAATCTGAAAACACCTACATTGTATCCCCTTGAGTATGAACCTCATGTGCCCTGAAGACACCTTCTGCAAAATACCCATAAATGTAGCCCTTTTTCCATTGGCACTATTCCACAGTGTATCACTCGCGCCAATGGGGGAAATCCTCCAAAGAGGGCGCGCCAGCTGCCACTCTATGTTAGAGTCGCACTAGCGCCAACGTAGTTGGGTAAAGTTTTTAACAAAGAAACTTCCGAAGGTTCCTTCTAACCTATCCATGAACTGATTCCAGTTTGAGTTAGTTCAGTTGCGCTTCAAATCTCCCAAGGAGGGAAGTAGTTCTCCACCTCTCATGGAAGCTTCCTAATGATAAGGACAATCCCATGAATCTTGTGGATGATCTTATCTACTCCTCCTACCTCTATATAAGTTTGTCTCTTTGCCTTTGACAAGCTAGTTAGTAATTCTACTCTTCAAGCTACTAAATCTAAGTCCCAAAGTCTGAGAATTGCTAAGCTCATGTTACAAGAGGCCTTGTTCATCCCCATAAAGCTATTATTTAAGGAGGAGGTCCATGTCCAAGTAATCAAGGAGAGAGAGGCTTGTTCCCCATCCCTTACAAGCTTTGCAAGGCATGTGTTGCGATCACCCAGCCAAAGGAGGATTTGACGTCAGAACTTGGTTGTATTCTCTTTTGTTTATCAATAATAATAGACGACTATCATTATGGTTCCACTCATGTTGTCTTTATAGTGATGTTTGAGTTGTATCCTTTCTGACTGATACGTAGTTGCATTTCTTGGATTTTATGCTTGTATTTGTCTTGTTCTTTGCATGTGCAGGTGTCTGTTTATGAGGATCATGAGGATTGTGACCAGCTGAAGTGAAAGAATGGAAACGACGACTCTTCTATGAATACTAGCGTTGGATTCGAGGTAGGCTCTCACCATCAGCCTTTACTTTGCAATTAGGAACTTGCGTGTTAGCGTTGTTTGATTGTTGCTAGTGGGATCGCCTCTGTCCGTAGCAGGGATTTACCTGCGCAACAATGGGCTTATCAAAGAGCTCAAGGAAGAGATATTTTTGGCTGGATTTCACTGGCAGGTCCAAAAGCAGTGCAAAACTGCATGGCATGATTGACATATTAAGCTGCACTCATTTAAGGTAAATGACCTCGTTTTTCTATACAATAGTAAGTTTGATAAATTTCCAGGGGAAATTCAGAATGCACTGGTTAAGGCCCTATGTCATTAAGGAAAATACCGATGGAGGAGTAGTACAGCTAGTGAAATTGAATGGAGAACCCTTCTCAAGAAAGGTGAATGGTAGTCGCTTGAAGCCATACACCAGTGGTTTGGCCATGTGACAAAATGAAGGTAGCACAGCCTTAGTGCTCCAAGTAGCCGAAAGGATGCGTGGGACTATAAACTACATTGCCTAGGTCAGGGAGTTGCACGATTGGAGGATGGTATGAAGTAAGGAAGTGTCACTGGGTCTGTGGCAATGTGGAGAGAGCTGCGCTACCCAGGGAGAAATCGTGTAGGTCAGCTGGAAAGTGACCGTTAAAGTCATTTTTCATGATTTGACATCAAAAGCGAGGCCAAATGGAGAATACGACCAACATTTAAGATGCAATTTATGGCTGGGATCCTTGAAAATCTGCCACCAATCTAGCATTAATGAACCAAATTTGGGGGGAATGGTCGGATTTGAATTCAAAATTCCCTATAAATTACAAGTGGCTATCTAGCAAGAAACACTTGGAATTTTGAGAATTTAGTTGTTAAGTTCTCAGGCGCATATGAATCGCAAGCAATACGAGCTTCTGATACCTACTAAGGTATTTGAGACTTTGCCGATGGAAACACAAGAATTCTTGCACAAAATCATGTCAACACCCCTAGAAATTATGAAAATTGAACAAGTAGTAGAGGAGCCGACACAAGAAATGGAAAGAGAGGCAAAGGTAGCTACCTTGTAAATGGCTGAAATATTGGCAGAGGTCCCTAAATCATAAAGAACGCCGAGACCAAAGCCAACCCCAACTAAGGAGACTGTGAAGGACAAGAAGGGAAAGCAGCCTGCCATACCATTGCATGCATCACCAAGGAGGAACCCACCAAAGCCCACTGCACAGGGGAAAGGCAAGGTTATAAATATAGAACCAAAGGAGGAAGATATCGAAGACATCCCGATGGATGATGAGGATGTGGGAATGGAAGTGCAGGAGGTTGAAGCCTAGGGTGCGGACCCTATTTTGTAGTTGTTAGAGTATGTCCCTCTGTACAAGCCTAAGTCCAAGGTACCAAAGGACATCAATGAGAGTAAGACTCCCCTACAAACTCTTTTGCTACTAGACAAAATTCTTTTCAATAGTTCGTGGTTGGCATGAGTACCAATACTAAAGCTTGAAGACTCAGACTTGGCGAACCATGAGAAGTTCCCACACGTGGCGACCGAGAAACTGATGTGCCACATCATAGATACGAATATGGGAATGACCGCCTTGGATCTGCGGAGGTGGCTCAATAGAGTAGAGAATGCATTATTTCTCAACCTACTCTGGGTGCTACACTATAAACGCACCCCAGTGATAGTGTTGGTCATCAAGCAGATATTATGCTTGGTGCATGATGGATATTTGTGGCTGGAGGAGCCAATAACCATCACATATATGTTGGTTCACCACATAACGCACCTGCCATATACAGGTGAGAATCCAGCCATGATCATTGGCAGAATGGATGGCGAGCAGGCTCTGGTAGAGTCAATGAAGGAAAAAGTCAAGCTAGTGAAGAAGTTGTGCAGGTACGCTATATCTAGCATCTATGACCCCGCTATGAGTGTAGCCATGCAAATCCTTGCAAGGAAGGTTATGCAGAAGTGTCGCACTGATGAGCTACCAGCACCTGTCATCGCGCTTGCATAGCAATGCGCTAAAGGAGTCTGGTTTAACTGGTTGGACTACCTTCGCGAAGAGTTCCTGGTGAACTGCAGTGAAGCACAAGATCTCAACAAGATGTTCCACTGCACATGACTCTTATTGTCGATTGTGCAGATAGCATGGGAGATACTAGAGGATAGCCAATTCCCTTTGGTCACGCCAGACCTTCCTAAAGCAATGAAGTACACTTCGTTGTGTGAAACCAAGGATGCGCAGTGAGTCCGAGATAGTAGGATCTTCTGGATCTTGATGGAGATGAACATCAAGATGGACATCAATCCCAAGCCACGATTGTCTCCCATTGTGTATGCCAATCTGCAAGGCTATGACGAATTCAAAGCTAACTTCCATCGAGTATCCATCAAGGCATGGAAGGACCCTATGTAGAAGTGGTATGACTTGCCATATCTGGCCATGGATGATGCCATTGATGCAGTGATCAATGGTCAGTGGAGTGGTGCATGACCACAAACTTGGCAGTCAGTGAGAGCAAGTCCACCACATAGAAGAAGAAGGAGGAGGCCAAGCTAAAGATGGGACAACTAGTCGAGAAAAGGGAAAAGGAGGCCAATGATAAGGCCCAAGCAAAGAAGGTAGGAAAACAGGCAGGAAATCAAACAGGTGGAACAGAGCATGGCTCTGAGATAGAAGAGAAAGAAACAAAACAACATGGCGTAGACCCTTAGGAGACATTTACCTACATCAAGTGCCCAAGAGAGCTTGAGAAGGGAGGGTCCAGGAAGAAATAAAAGGTGACCAAGACCTTGTTGGACCCTATCATGTTGATAGAGGGTGACCTACATGATATCGGTGACACAGTCAAGGATGTCACTAGGGAGGCCCTACAACAATTTTAACAACAACAACAAATCATCCTATGGGCCATCGAGACTAGGTTGTAGGAGTTGCAGACCCGCATGTCATAGGCTGGTATGGTGTCTACCAACTTGGCTATCGGCACTTCAGAGGTTACTGATATGTTGCGCATGCAGGCTTCCAGTGTGATAGTGTTGCCATATGGTGCACTGAACACCAAAAATGAGGTTGACAAGCCCACTGTCAATGACCTGAAGGGAGTTGGGCTAAACCTAGTAGCACTTCCACGTGAAGCACTCTACCTCTTGTAGGATGGAGTAATTGCAGAGCTGAGGGCCCATGAGCATCGTGCCCTTTAGATAATCAGCGAACATCGGATCAACAACAAATAGTTGGCCCTACAAAGAAATGCTGCCATCGCCGCTGAGACCTTGGTGACCAATCAAAGCAAGAGGATTATGGAGGTCATTGATGAGGCATGCTGAATGGTCGCAAAATTGGCCATTCAAGAGGAGGAGCTACTTGAGGTATGCATCCGCAAGTTGGCAACAGGGGTGCGTGACGCTCGAACTAAGATGGCGTGGGATCAGTTGGAGTTGAACCTGAAAATTACCGATTTACATTTGAGGGCCCAACCTTCAACACCACTAGAAGTAAAGGAAAAGTGAGCAACCGCTATCATAGAAGTAGTAGTGACAGTGGATAGTGCAGTAACAGATAGCACGCAGTTGTTTAAACATTTGAGGTCCTGACAAGCTTGCAGGAGGACCCCAATATACAAAGGCTAGAGATAGGAGCGTTTGAGCTACAACAGCGCTACGATGAGGTTAAGGACACAGTGTAAACCATCACACTTACACAGAGACTAGACAAGCTACAGGAGGCCAAGTAGATGAAGGAATAGGAGGACATAGCGATGCACAAGGAAGCAGTGCTAAAAGAGAGACTAAAAGCCAGGCTAGAGGAAGCTTACACAGTCACACGAAATATTGAAGGCAAACTTGCAACTCTACAAGCAACGTAACAAAAACTTCAGGGCGCCAACATAGGAGCAGCGACCAAGCAGACAGTGGAAGATGCGAAGTAGGTGGTAGCTCAGTGCACAGTCGAGGTAGCGGTCATACGGGTCGAACTTGATGGTCTTCGTGCAAAGATCTCCATTCCTACGAAGTGACTTAAGGGAAAGTCACACTGTTTGTGTTGGGGGCCTATTGGGAGTGGGATCCCCCAAGGGCAGTTTTGGGGTTAAAAGCCCATGTTTGAGTCAAATTTTGTAATAAAATTGTAAAGTCTTCGTATTTTGTGGTCATGGAGTGTGAAGGTGTCATGTTTCATAAAGGGTAGTCCACCCTTAGTTTTTTAAAGTAAGGTTGGTTGTAAGAGATCTACCCATGGTCTGTAGACCATGGGATTGTATAAAAATGGCTAAGCTCTAAGTATTTAGACATAGAACAGAATGTAAGAGAGTCATAGCTTTGAAGTAAGAAGTCTAAGTCTTGGGTTGTAGCATAGGTAGAGGCTCTACATCTGAGTGCACAAAGGCCTAGGGTAGAAGTCCACATCTGAGTGCGCGGACCCCTACAGCTGTGTGCATAGGGTGGATAGAGTCTGTAATCACTTGGAAGATATCAATAGAGAGAAATATTTAGCAATTTTTGTGTCTTTGTTCTGTTGATGCATATTGATACGTTATGTATGAATGTTCCTTACTATGCTTATGTGATTAGCGAATGAATGAAATTACAGTGAATAATTTAACGCATTTGTGAATATCTGTTTATGTGGTGTTAACTTTAATTATCTAATAAGATAAGTAACACACTTAGAGTAATTCGGGAATCCACAAGGACCACTTCCCTAGTAGCACAAAAGTACTTGTGTAGCAGGTTAGAGCTGCGCGAAGGATCACTGTACCCTTTGACAGAGGTATTGAAGTTTGGAATAGAGGGCTTGTCTTGCAAGCCCTAGAGAGAAGAAACATGTGCAAAGATAGGGATAGAGGAAATCAAATGACATCACAACCATCTCAAAGTGCATAAACTTGGTTCTAGTAGCCCCCCATACTGCTTCGAATGAGACTTCAGCCTGCATTCTGCGGGCTGATGCTAAAATGGCCAGTAGTGTATGGATTTGTGGGTCAGGCTCCCTCAAGCCAACATGAATCCTAAGTCAAATTTAGCAAATTTAAGGAGGATAGAGACCCTTTTGTTTTGCATCAAAAGTTGGAAAGTGTCAAACCCAATGATAAGCATATAAGAGCCACCAAAGAAGAGCAACAGACATACATGGAAGGATAGCGAGGCAGCAGGAAAAAAATCATTGGATGATTGGTAGAGCCCACATCACAACCTAACCCGGTCGAGGAAGCCTGACAATATTATCTTGGCAAATTTTTTGAAGCACTCAAACAAAACAAGCAGGATGATGTTTGACATGTCGACATGGCATTGAAAACAACAAGTAACAGAGCAGTGTGATTGGCCACAAATAAATCCAACCATTAGAATGAATCCCAAAATTTTTTTCCTCAAGACATAGCCATGGTGTAATATTAAATAGTTTGAAGGACATTAGTAGGTGGACGTGGAACACATCGAGTGGCGAAGAGGCTTCCTATTGGCCCACGTGGAGCCCTCTTTGTACATAAGTCTGTAGTAACTACCCCGGTGGGTGCATCCTGGAGAAATCAAAGGGAGTGGTTAATAGATTGAGAGGGAAAATTTGGCCATGACACAATGCAACAGAGGCTTGTCATTGGCAGAAATACTAAATGGAGGCCCCCACATTGATAGCCAAGCCTATTGAAGCTAACCTAGAAATAAAGCAAGGAAACATGTAGAAGAGTGCCAAACTAGAGGAAAATTATTTAAGACAAAGGAAATAGCTAAGAGGCCTTCAAATATTTGTAAAGAATTTATGTGATAAACCAGTCCACGAGACCCTTTTGTCTCCTCTTTGATAGGGGGACACATGGTGACATATGATTGGCTTAGATGATGGAGGATGATGACATCAACATCGGCTAATGGGAGTGTGACACGTGGAAGTCATATTTGGCATTTTTGGGTACTTGAATGGTCCATTTCTCAGTGACATGAGGACCAATCATTAGATGACATGTGGTGCAGGTGATGTCAACATTATGTCATCTCATTGGTTAGATCCAGGAAGGTTAAATAGAAGTGAAATAAGAAATAAATAGTATGAATGGGCACAAAATGATATGGGTTATGTCAGAGTTGTCTAAGGTTGGGAGCATTTCTAAAGGCTCTTGTTTGCAGGGTGTTGCGGGTGGGAACACCCTAGGGCCTTGGGTTGAAAACCCCAATAGAGCATAAGGCATACAATAGCAAGAAATGTGCAGACAAACAATCTAAATTCTTAAACTACTGAACTGGGAAGCAGTGGTATTACCCGAAGGTCCTACATTTAGTGTCGATCTCGTAGGGTCCAAGTCCTCTACTTCTTCCAATTCCTTTAAAACCTGTAACTTATTCACGAAAAGCATATACAACAGTAGTAATTGACAACATTTTCATGATATAAGTGTTAGATCATATAAGCAAATGAGTAGTTACGCATTAATATAAGATTTATAATAAAATCACAACATGGATCAATGCATAAACATGATAAATATCAGGAATAAAACAACATTTCTTTATTTATGTAAGCTAAATGAAAGGTGGAAAACTACAACCTGAGTCTTCCTCCAGCTCCAAGTGGAACCATCCTCCAAATCCATCCTGTCCCGGCCTCAGCAATCTTCCTCCATCAATACACACAAGGATGTCATAAGAGGGATGAAGGACATCTCAAAAGAGGAAACAAATGTTTCCTATAGTTTTGGGAGTGGAGGAGTCATAGGGATTTCTTCAGACTCGATCAAGGATCAATTAACTATAATATCAATATCTCCTCTCTTATCCCTTTAGGCCTTCCCGTGGAGGTTTATTTATACTTCTCCAAATTAGTTTTTTTAGTTGGGAAACAATGGGGCCACGGGCTATAGTAGGTGAGTAATAGGTAAAACCCATAAACGCCACCCAAATTTAAGGAGATTAATTATATTTTAGTGTTTTAACACATATACGTTGGTTGGGTATATATTGTCCTGCATGTACATGATTTTAACATAGAGAAAAGTAGCGTATGGAAAATAGAACATTGTTTTTTAGAATTTGGACCAAGTCTAGAAAGGAAGGGTTTCCCTAGGCCATAACTAGAGCGTTAGATCTACCAAGAGTGGTAAATGGTGCCATAACAGATGCCCCCTAATATATGATGTCAGAAGGGGTACATAAGGGCCAAAATGTATTAGGTGTATAGAAGGAATCGTGTCGAGACTGGATAGGAGTTCACCAGAATTCAGCCTCCAAAACCATTGAAAGAGATCAGAAAGAAACTACTGTCTGAGGCAAGCATACCCATGCTCGGAGATAATAAAGAATGTCCACATGTTATGTACAAAAGTAGATCCAATATGCATATAAGTATAAAGGAACTGAAAATACATAGTGGATCATCCAATCATATTCAGATAAGTATATGTCTCAATATCACATATAAAGAATTGACCAATGGCGCTAAAATAGGAAGCTGATCACTAAAATCATAAAGTTGATCAAAATAAGTACCAAGTTAAATGGAAAAACAAATGGTACTACACTGCAACTCGTCTGCCAACATATATGATGTCTTTGTAAAGAAATGCAACATACAAAGTGGATGGTTTCAACTAGTAGAAACAGGAGCAACTGACAAGTGAACCAAGAAATGTTGATGCAAACCCGAGGTCTTCATCGACTGCCGTGATACATTTCTACACAATGGGAATAAATGATCTCAAGTCGACCATGTGAAAAATAATTTGATTACCAGTCATTGATGTATACCATTAAAAAACATGAGACTACCCACGGATAATGATGGTGAGAGTTAAGGTACCCAGTACAATCTAACAAGTGTGAATAAATGAGCTATAGTCGAACACTTGGAAGAATCTATCAATTAGGAGACAATGATGATTTCCCACTATTGATAGTGAATGAGTCTGCCACTGATGATTCCAAACCCTAAGGTACTACCAAATGGACTGTAGATCTTGTTCCCAGAGCAATGAGTTGAATTCGATGGGAAACGATATGCTACAAGGAAGGAATTAAGGTATCCTTCATCAATCTAGTGTGAGTGTAATCCATAGGCCAATAATGTGGAAGGAATTGAACAAGTAAAGATGTAGTAACTAAATCGAAGTAGATTTCTAGTGTACACAACATGTAGCTAATATATGATAGAAACCCTTTGAACCAACCAATAATGAAAGCTAACACAGAGGTGAGGAATCCACCAACAAGGTCAAATGGAAACCAAGGTATTGCATGAATCCCAATGTACGATAATGAAAGTTGACATCGAACAAAAAGGAAACCACTCAGTTAAAGACCCATGATATTAATCAATGTTGAGCATAAGGTGACCTATCAATAATGAAAATAGGGCCAGGGTGTGGGTCTATATGTGCTCTTAAAGAAATTTGTCGTAGTCAATAAGAGAATTACCCTCAATCAAGAAGTCAATGTAGACCATATCAAACCATCACGAGCAAAGAACCAAATAGCTGATGTGATAACAAACATGACTATGAAATTCAAGGATGACCAACTGAAAAATAGGTCAAGAGACACCACAAAAAGGTCGACTGAGGTTTACTTCCCTTGAACAAAAACACGACTCAAATGTGACTACATGGTAGCGTATGATAACTTTGTATAAGTTTGTCATGTAGGAGGCATACGAAAACTCTCCATATGATTGGAAGAGATAACCAATCCGAGGAGCACTAACTCAATAACAAGGTTAAGGCTCTCCTAAGTCAAACTAAAGCCCACCCAAATGGAGGAAAGACTTATTTTTGAGTGCTTTGTTCAAGGGTGACACAACTCACTCTAGCTGCCATCAACTATGGAAATAATGTCATGTTCCCACTGTTTTTTGGGATATATAATTTATTTTGTCTTTTTCATATTCATGAAGCCTAAAAAAGAATAAAATAATTCTACAGTACAGTGGAATGAATGAGCTTCCAAATACAGATGCACTAGTTCCTGGGAGGCGAACATTCCTATGCTCAAATGCAAGGTGACAAACCTGGTCAATGGCACTCAAAGGAATGTTCTTTCCACGGGTAAAAAGGTGCGCCAAGTTGCAGAGGCTAAGTGATTGCAAGGTTGATTTTTCAAAAGACATGGTAAAAAGGTGGCTTGAACATGAGTCGAAGTGAATCCATCTCAAGGCCAAAAGGTACAAATGGTCAACATGTAATTCAGCAGTACAACTCAACACAAAGGAGTCTCTTGGATATAAAGCCAGAAAATAGCAAAGAAGAAAGAGAATGAGTCTCCAAAGTAGCATGGGCAACATATGCTAGCAAGGATCTTACTAAGATGCCCATGTAAAGGCTTATAAGTTGGCGAGTGAAAATGGTTTGTGAATTAAGACATGATGGGGTCGACCGTATGGCAAACATATCGCAGTATGGATGCTAGTATTAAAAATGCAGCAGAAAGTGATATTCCCTAACTTATATGTCAGTAAGAAAATGATACATGCCATGTGTGACACAAGAAAGTTCCCTCTACGGACAGAGGCAACCCCTCTAGCCCTAGAGTGGGTCTAGTCACCGTAAAGACAATACCAAAAAAAAATTCCTTAGAAATATGGTTTTATGAAGGGCTACCTTAAGATCAATGTTTGATGAAGTCCTCATCATGTCACTCTAGCTCTTGTTCTTCTAATCACTTGTACCTGAAAACAACATGTAGAGGAACACCACAAACACAATAGAAAACGACCAAACAATCTACTTGAAGAGTCAAGGAACCTCAAGCTATCGACATACAATTCAACATATGATATAGGAAACAAGCTATTGATTTGTATTAATATAAATCAGAGTAAAACTTACAATTGAGCCTTGATGTCATAAGTCTCCTCAAAGGGTCCCGTCAGCATGTCTCCATAAGAATTTAATTGTGAACCGTCTCTCAAGGGAACAAATGACTCTCTCTTTCGTTCAAAAGATTGATGCTAGAAAGTTCTCAAACCAACTCTACTCAAACATCTCTCAAGCCAAAATACATGTGAGGCTACTTCCACACCCCAATAAAACTCTCTACCTCTACTCCTCTCCTAGAAACCTAAAGCTACCAAATTACATCTAGCTATCATCAAGTTACATCCAAGCTAGCTGATCTCATTCATGGAGGAGACATTTATAGGAGAGAGAGGTTCCATAAGAGATGGGAGGAAGAGCTTATCTCTTAGGGAGGTTGCACAAAAGGTGGAACAACTATCCCAAAGGAGAGAAGCAAGCTTATCTGACCCAAAAACTAGCCCTAGGACCGCCCATGAAGCACTTTCATCTCGAAGCTTCGACGAGTTGTTAAAAAACTTGCCAAAAGTATATCATCATGGGTGAAACACAAGGAGAGAGCAATGAATTCACTAGGGCTAGTGCAAACTTGACCATCTTTGCGGGTAGGACAACTGATGACCTATGAAGACCCAGAAACTTAGGTAAAAAGGGGTCTGCTTCATGGATAACGAACTAAAACATTCTTCCTGAGATTAAAAGGAAGGTATTGACACATAATTGGCAACATGACATAGAATAGATGTTAGTAATATGGACAAGAAGAATCTAGGATCAGGGAATGTGGGGTCAGTGACAAATTACTGTGTAATAGATGCCCCCTAAATCATGAAGGCGGAGAGAGTGGGAGGGGTGAAATGCTTTATGAATCCATAAATGAAACGGAACATCCTCATGGAGAACCTGCAAATGCAAGTACAACTAATATCTCTAATACATGAGTACATAGTGAAAGGAAATACATGTTTATATGGCATGGGCGTAGCTATCCAGAAGATAAACATAAATGGTCTGTGGTATGGACACAACCATCCAATCAGAAAGACCACAAAAAAGGCTCAGTATGGTTGCAGCTATCCAATCAAAAGAGTCATGTATGAATCAACCCACGCAACCTGGACTTGTGTAATCTGAGCCTAGGGTCTTGAATCCCAACTTGATCATGGTACAAATTCTAATATGTGAATAAATTTGCTAAAGTCAAGTATACTCGAAAATCATTTGATTACCAACCAATGATGTAAACCATTAACAAGCATGAGAGAGACCACCAATAATGTCAATGCTTCTCAAGGTACTGCTAGTACAATCCACATAGTGTGAAGAATGATCTAAATTCAAACACTTGTGAAATCACTTGATCGAAGACCAATGATGCAAGCCTATCATCGAATGCGAAGAACTTTCCATTGAGGCATGCAAGCTCCAAGGTACCAGAAAGGAGTCTCTAGATCAACTTCCCAGATAATGAGTTGAATTTGACCGGAAGCGACCAGTCAAAGGAGGGCCTTAATTTTTCCCACATCATTAACACGAGACAAAGGAATAATATGAGGTGTATGATACAAAGAATCAGAGGAAGGTTTGCAAGGATACAAACTGCTGAAGGATTAAGCTCTTGAACATATCGATGACATGACTCTGGAATTTGGCAGCATTTTGGTACCAAGGGATCAAAGGTCATGACAATGCAACAATGATCGGATGGAATAAAGAAAAATGAATAACCCAAATCTTGGAAGGCCAACGATAGAATGAGGATATCCCAACTTGACACAAAGTAGAAAGAGTGTCAATGTTAAAGAGTGACAATCTATCATAATAACTAATGCAAACAATAGAATATTTCCAAATTTCCCCCCACCATTTCAGGCGAGTACCCCAATTATTTTTGAAACACAATCTTGAAGGGGATAGTATATGCTTTTAATATAAGTTTATCCTTTGGACGAATCCAACCTAGTGATTTTTAACGAGCCCTAGGAAGGATAAGCTCAGTCTCCTCATGGTGGCAAATCCAATTTCATCAGGGTTTAACGAGTCTGACATAAGTAAACCTCGGAGTCTTTTTCATGTTTAGAGAGTTTGAAAAAGACACGGAAAAGAAAACTCCAAAGGTCCCTTTTCATAAATTTGTCTCTCGAATCCAAAAAGGTAGAAAACAATATCCAAGGGAACCTATTGACTATAATAGATCAACGTATAACTTTTTTGTAAGTAATCTATCCTAGCCCATAAAAGGGGTAAACTTATACTGGGTAGATGATGCTTCGCGGCCTTTAACGAGTTCAAAGCAACAAGAGCTTGACAATCTTTTCATGTTTCAAGAGTTAGAAAAGAGCTTAAAGGTGTCTCCAAAAGGGACTTTTTTGTGTTTTTACCGAGTCTGAAAAAGTACAAAATGTAACTCGCAAATTCATCACCAAAGTTCACGAAAAACTGTTGCTGCACAAAAACAAGTGTAAGATCTATTTTCGATATAAAAATACATGAAATATTCAAAAACAGATTAAAAAAAACCCTAATTTAGAAACCCTAATTTTGCAAAAGGCTTATAAAAAGAGTCCTTAGGTAAAAAACAATTTAGTTTTCATTGTTTTACCTCAAAGTGAAAAATTTACCCTTGCACATTCATAATTTCAATGGTCGACTAGAGGAGGATTAGAACCTTATCAGCAAATTCGTCCAGTCCAAGTAGGTACTACACATTTTCCTGCATTTTTAAGTGGATTATGATTCGTTTTTGGTGGAATTGGCTGCCATTTAGGAGGATTTTAGGATAAACATATGCACGGCGGTCGTCGTGGGTCGCCAGCTCAGGACCGCTACAACCTAAAATCTCTAACCAGGAAAAAACAGGTTTTCACAACTGTACACTGAAAAGTCGTGAAGATCCTGAATTTTTGGAACATTGGATTTTGGCTCGGCACATCTGTTAGAAAAACAAGCGCAACGAGCATCAATATTCAATATTTCTCAAAATCCAAGAAATTTCATGGGATTTCAAGCACAAATGGAGAACTTATAATTGTAGGCATGTATGCAGGATAAAACCATGGTGATTGAGTGGAAGGAATGAGAGCACAACAATGATGTGAATTAGCCATGCAGGATCAAAACTGCTTGGACGTGCTCCAGAATTGCGGGCTTCTAAATTCTTTATGGTGCCCTGTCTGAGGGCACAACTGGACCTACTCCAATATATGGTTTGAGAATGGGATCCGAATGATGGAAAATTCAAAATTCGAGGGTAGGAGCTGGAAATTGAGGCAACAAACATTTATTTCCTGACAGGGTTGTCTCGAAGGGGGGAAAGGCCCCACATGACTGGGACCCATATCACTAGAGAAACCATGGATATGCTTATGGGAAGACTGTGTTCAGAGGCAGAGAAGTCAGATAAGGGAGGAAAACTCAAGATCACAACAATTAGAGAATTATATCTTCGTGTTATCCTCTCTACCATCACTAGAGAAACTGGCTCATAGGCCCCACATGAGGCCACTAAAACCCAACTCCGGCTAGCAAGTGAATTTTTGGATCCCACCATTTTTAATTGGGTTGAGGTTGTAGCAGATAACTTAAAATGACAATTAATAAATTGCCGGTGAGGGACATCAAACAGTTTGGGTATGGGTCTATTCTCCTATCATTCATCTTTGAGCATCTTCCTATCTTCCAGAGATAGGAAAAATTCGTGGTATGGCCACCTCAGCGGGAGCCATAGATGACTCGATGGGCAATGTTAATGCCTCGATGAGGCGGGGGTCAACATATGTCATGGAGACCTGAGTTTCTCGAATGGATAGATCGCCAACTAATCGTTGTGAAGGACTAGCCATATGTCAGGATAGACTTCAAGGCTGATCCAAATTTAGTGCTCCCCCTTGGGGAACACTGGGATAACAGAGGTAACAAATTCATTTGTTTATTTTTTAAAGATATTGTAATTTTTATCATTTATCATATATATTCTTATCTTCTTTCTGTTTTGCAGATGTTGAGTTGGAAATGCCTGCAGGTTTGTCTCCAATTGCTCGGAGAGTTGAGCGGGAGTTCGAGTTTCCTCCTCCCGGTGGAGACGTAGAGGATGAGATTTCCCATGACCTAGAAGGTTTGACGGAGGGGATCCCAGACTACACGAGATTCGAGGATCTCCCTCGATAGTATCAACAACACATAGCAGGGGTGTCAAGCAGGATTCATTGACTACTCAGACGTGTCATCCAAGCAGTCGTGTGCTATAGACAACACCACATAGATTAGACTCCTAGGTTTAATTTCTGCATTTTTGAGAGACATGTTGTATTGTGATGTAACCCGAACATATATTTTTTGAGAACTGCGATGTGCAACACTTGATATACATATCTATGTTTTGCTATATTGACTTATTATGTCTTTAATGTTTATTTTTTACAAATGTCACAAATGTCTATCTAACACATGGTTTGCCAATGCATTAGTTAATGTATTTAGTCTTCTAGGAATATGTTGATATGTAATATAATCAAAATCCTTTCCAGTAAATGAACACATAAATACAACCTTAAAATTTGAGGGTTTCTGATAGAATAACGCCCATTGAGTTGAAGAACAACAACCTGTGAAACTAGATTTACGATTAATGTGCGAATATTGAAGGCAACAGCCTTAGTCAGTAGTTCAATGACTACACTATATTCAGTGACATTGTTCATAGTTCATACTAGACAAACACCTTGAAGATCTACCAACTCACTATGAGGATCATAGATAACCCATGCTGCAGAGGAAAGATTATGAGTACTGTGACAGGAACCATGAGCGAAACCGACATAAGGTGTGACAGACATCTGCATAAGAAGTAAAAAGGACACAATAAGAAGAAAATGCTTACACGCCAAGCCAAACATGTACAAAATGAAAAACACACTTATGTACACAAAAATGCATGAAAGAATCATGCATAATATTTCTTGAGATAAAGCCCATTGCAAGGCTTATCTAAAGGTCTTCCTTCGTAATCAATTAGCTCATAGGCCCCTTTTTGCAAAACACGCTTGACAATATAGGGCCCATGCCAGATGGGTTCAAATTTTCCTGCCCCCAGCTTGTCATTAGCTTGATCATATAGTAGGAATAAATCCCCCTCCGTGAAAGAACGTGGGTTCACTATCTGATCGAAGTGAGTTTTCACTCTCTTCTTTTGCGCTTCAATGACTAAAGAAGCAAGTCGACGATTCTCATCAAGCTGTTCTAGATAAAGAAGGCATTCTTCCACCAGAGTAATATTTGGTATCAATTTGATAGTTAATTTGAGAGAAAGGATTTTGCATTCAATCGGAAGGGTAGCTTCTACACCATAAACAAGTTGAAATGGTGTGAATCTAGTTGCATCCTTAACTGAGGTATGGTAGACCCATAGAGCGGCAAACAACATCAAACGCCAGTGGGACTTATGCATTCCAATGGTACGTTGAAGCATAGTAACCAACACTTTGTTTACTGCCTCGACTTGGCCATTGGCATGAAGGTAATATGGCGTCAAAATATCGTGACGCAAGCCTAACTAGGTTGTCAACTCAGTCATCATATAACCAAAGAAATGGGAACCATGATCAGTGACTATAGCCTGAGGGACTCTGAACCGGTTAATTACGTGATTGAATAGAAATTGTGTAGTTGTCTTACCATCGGTAGACAATGTAGGAATTGTTGTTACACAACAATTTGTCACCGTCCCTGTTACCCCTTCTCCTGCACCTTGGAGGACTTATTTTGGGACCTGTGAGAAGTGACATGACCTGGAAACACTTGCATTGTATTCCCCTTAGTATGAACTTCATTTGCCCTGAAGACATCTCCTGCAAAAAACCCATAAAAACAACCATTTTTCCATTGGCACGGTTTCACTATGCATCACTCACGCCAATGGTGGAAATCCTCCAAAAATAGCGTGCCAGTTGTCACTCTGTCATAAAGTCACACTCACGCCATCCAAAATGGGTAGTGTTTTTAACAAACCAACAACCGAAGATTCAGCCTAACCAACTCCTGGACTGAATCTATCTTAAGTTGGTTTGGTTTGGCTTCGAATCTCCATAGAAGGGAAGTGGTTTGCCACCTCTCATGGAAGCTTCTTAGTGATAAAGCCAATCCCATGAATATTGTGGATGATCCTAACTCCTCCTCCTCTATCTATAAAAGCTTGTCCTTTTGCCTAAGGGAAGCTAGTTCTAGAGTTAGTTCCAAAGATTGAGAACTGTTAAGTTCATGCTGCAAGAAGCCTTCTTCATTCCCATAAGGCTAAATTTAAAGTGAGGAGATTCTTGTCCAAATAACCAAGGAGAGAGAGACTTGTTCCCATTCCCAACAAGATTTGCAAGACATGTACTGTTGATCACCCAGCCAAAGGAGGATTTGACGTCAGAACTATGGTTGTATTCTTCTTTGTTTATTAATAATAGACGACTATTATTATGGTTCCACTCTTATTATCACTAAGAAGCTTCCATGAGAGGTGGCAAACCACTTCCCCTCTATGGATATTTAAAGCCAAACCAAACTAACTTAAGATAGATTCAGTCCAGGAGTTGGTTAGGATGAATCTTTGGCTTTTGGTTTGTTAAAACCAACAAGCTTTGCAAGACATGGGAACCATAATAATAGTCATCTATTATTGATAAACAAAGAAGAATACAACCATAGTTCTAACGTCAAATCCTCCTTTGGCTGGGTGATCAGCATCACATGTCTTGTAAAGCTTGCTAGGAATGGGAACACACCTCTCTCTCCTTGGTTATTTGGAAAAGAATCTCCTTACTTTAGATTTAGCCTTATGGGAATGAAGAAGGCTTCTTGCAGCATGAACTTAACAATTCTCAATATTTGGAACTAACTCTGGAACTAGCTTGCCTAAGGCAAAAGGACAAGCTTTTATAGATAGAGGAGGAGGAGTTAGGATCATCCGCAATATTCATGGGATTGGCTTTATCACTAAGAAGCTTCCATGAGAGGTGGAAAACCACTTCCCCTCTATGGAGATTCGAAGCCAAACCAAACCAACTTAAGATAGATTCAGTCCAGGAGTTGGTTAGGATGAATCTTCAGCTAGTGGTTTGTTAAAAGCACTATCCATTTTGGCTGGCATGAGCACGACTCTATGATAGAGTGCCAACTGGTGCGCCATATTTGGAGGATTTACCCCATTGGCGCGAGTGATGCACAGTGAAACTGCGCCAATGGAAAAAGGGTTGTTTTTATGGGTTTTTTGCAGGAGATGTCTTCAGGGCAAATGAAGTTCATACTCAGGGAATACAATGCAAGTGTTTCTAGGTCATGTCACTTCTCATAGGTCCTAGAATAAGTCCTCTAAGGTGTGGGAGAAGGGGTAACAGGGATGGTGACAAATTGCTGTGTAACAGGCCCGACCCAGGTTTGGAGATGATTTAGCCAAACAAATCCCGATACTATTGGCCCTTTTGGCAATAGTCTACAAAGCGCAGACTGAGCTCTCACCTGAAGTAGTATGGAAGGGTGCTAGAACCATGTTTCTACACCCTAGAGATGTCTAATGGGTTCCAAGTGCTCTGCGGTTTGACCCTACGCACACGTCACTACACGCACTTATCAATACCTCGCAACCTGCAATGCTGCGTTTTTGCAGCCCTACTCAGGGCCCGAACAATGTTATTACCCAAATCCTTACTCGTAACCCGATATTAGTTGATTAACTTAGCTTATCTGTATGATTTCAATTATACTTAACAATATTCACCTTTCATACAAGTATGCATAGTAAATAAACAGTATAATTGCAAATGATATCAAACAGGAAATAACACAAGAACAGATACACATAATTTAGATAAAACTTCTCTTTATTATTCTATTCCTTGGTTATAGACTCGACTCTGCCCTATGCACTCAGCTGCAGGGGTCTACGCACTTAGTTGTGGGCTCTACTATGCCTCTACAGACTCAACTGCAGAGCCTCTTCCTACTACTATGACCCAAGATACTAGACTCTTTCTCTATGCTTCGCTATCTACTGGACTCCATCCATTGGTTTTCTTACCTCCTAACTATTTAGAGCCTCACTTTATTTATACAATCCCATGGTCCGTGGACAATGAGTAGGCTGACACTACATTCAAAACTTAGGGCAGACAACCCTATGACTTTAACATACAATTCGAGCTCTGCACCCGCAATTCACGAAGTTTTTACAACAATATTACTCAAAACTTGGGCTTTGAGACCCAAACCATGCTATGGGGGGATTCCATGCCCAACATCCCCCCAACACAAACATCGTGACTCACCCTCGAGTCACTCTATCGCTGCAACAATCTTGGCGGGAAGTCCCTCCAGCTAGTCCCGAACGGTCTTGATGTCTGTCGTGCACTGAGCCGCTGCTTGCTGAACCTACTGCATTCGTTCCTCCTCATCTGATTCAATCATGACTACCTTCCATTTTTCTTCCATTGATAACTTTCTATGCCCCGGATTCCTCTGGGACATGCGTAATGGTCCCATTCCCTGCTTATCCTTCTTCGGCCTCGGCATCCGCAGTGATTTGGGGATTTCTGTCACAACCCCAGTGCCTTCGGGAACATCATGTACCATGGGGGTCTGTGCAGCCTTACCGATGGTTCATTCCTTAATTATCAACCCATCCTTAGTGGCTGTCATCATTTTTGCATATTATTTTTTCTCTTGCAAACTCAAGGGCTCTATTATCACTCAACTCTCAACACTTTGTGCTCTACTAAGCCATTCAATGCTCAAATGACTAAGTGTTGTCCGATGACTAGCCCTGTGAGTTTTATAGCACCTTTTGAATCCCAATTAAATCGTTCCCTCCCATTTTAGGCCATTAATTCTTTCTTGGCAGCATATTTTCCCAATTCTTGCCCATAACATTCACCTTAAATGCCTACCGCCTACTCCATTTGGCCTCAAATAAGACATCTCATCATGAACAGTGACACCAATGGTCACTTCCTAGCTGACCTGTGTGGTAGCGTAGCCCACCGTGCACGGTCGCGAACCCTGTGATGTCCTACTCCTGCGCACATCTCTCATATCGCACAACCCCCAGGCAGAATATTTTATATAGTCTAGCACTCTCTTTCAACTGCCTAAAGCATTAATAATGTCCTCCCTACGGCTAGTTAGGTGGGCACACCACTCATATGGGGCTTCATCTCATCCTTCATCATGGTTCATGGAGAATACTCATCTTTCCTTGTAGTAATCGGCATCGCGCACTCTACTATTTGTACTGCTCTACCCTGGTCACTACATTTGGCAAGATGTCGTCTCAGCCACGACAGGAGACTAACCAATTCCCGACAATAGCTTTCCAATTTGTTAGTATGAATGTATGCACCTTGTCTTGCCATCCTTGGTTTCTCAATGAGAAATGCTTCCTTTATTTCAGTTTCTAGCTTCTTTACCTCTGTGTCCATTAAAATGTTTTTCTCCCGTAGTTGTAATTGGTCTTTTTCAAGTTCACAAAGTCTACAGTTTCTCAATCAGATTTCTTCCTTAAGTCTTATATGTTATGTTTCACGCAACTGTGCGATTTGCTTGTTCCAGTTGGCATGGATCATTGTATCTATGGGTGTTGTTATGCGTGGACTCATCTTCACATGCTCCATAGGGACTACAACCCCTGCTTCATACTCCAGCTTTGGAAACGCTTGCACGGTCAGAGTTTTGCACATGGTCCTATAAGCCCATACAACCACTGGTATGCGCAGGTCCTAGTTGATGTGTCTCACATGGTGGACCTTGTTCAGCACTTCACACACCTTGTCAAAGGCTTCTTCATGTATGATGTTTGGAGCACAATTTTTTATCATGCTTCGGCATTCACGCACTTGTCTTTCCTGCTTCTGCTTGTTGTTCCTATTTCCTATCATGATAGCAGTGTGCATTTGTGTGGGCTGCATAACATACACCTGTACCCATCTAGAAAGGTGGGCGTGCAAGCTATTTCAGCCCTCATAACTGGATCTCATTCGTAGCTGAGGTTTTCCAAATTGTACAAGCATCCATCTTCTGCATTCGCACCAACACTCAATACTTCTCTAATGCATACCCCACCAACTTTCAAATTTGTTCAGGAATTCATCCACCGTTGTCAACCCGTCATACATAGGTAGATGCCTTACCTTTGTTGTCACGCAGTGCAATGATCTAACCATCATATTGCAATTTAGCGTGGTTACCTCGTGTAACTATTTCTGCCATAACTCTGTTTCCTCATCCGAATCTAATGTGCAGGAGCTTTTGCGCTCCCACAAAATCCGGCCATCTGCTGTAGGATTCACCCAATCTTGTTCCCAAGTGGTTATTTTGTAGATACAGTCTAGCTCTTCGTCGCGCACTGGCTCTGTGTAGTGTGCTCCTTCCGTAGGGTCTAAAGGCACCACTATGCGTAGTGATTTTTTCTCAAAAGTCATTTTCTACTTCTTTAGGTTTATTACTCCATTCATATCAGTGGCCCAATCTATTCCTAGTAGCACAGGATAGGAATTGTTGTCATCGACAATCTCTATCGCTTCGAAATCTGCCAGTGCGCTTGCACCTTTAATATCCACCGTTAGTCCTTGTAATCTTCCCATGGGTAAGAGATTTTGTTGGTTCACCATTCATAATTGAATAGGAATCCATTATAATGCGAGTCTGCCCATGCGTTCCCATGTTTGTTTTGGTAGTACATTCACGTCCGACCCTAGATCCATAATTACTTTATCCATTTCATACTCCCCGATTTGCACAATCAATCTCATTTCCCTCCCTGTTCACGATGTGTGCTTCTCGATTTTCTGGACTACAAGCAGTTCTCTTGACCCAGTGCACCTAGTGATAAGTTCCTGCAGCCCTTTCACAGCCTTGTTGTTGCACAACAGTTTCATACATGTCTCTAAAAAGGTAGTGATCATTGAAGTATCCATCTCTGGCTCTAGTTGATCCTTACTACCTGTAATGTAGGCCTCTATGAAGCTCTTCTTAGCTTCCATGAATGTCTCCTTTGTGCACTCTAGATAAAATTTAGGTTCCTTAGTAGGAGCCTTGTGAACCCATGCACTTTCTTCAGGCTTCTTACCTTTGTCATCTCTTATTGTGATTCCACTTTTGAGCACTATGTTTACGTTCAAGTCCTTTTCGCACAATTCAGACCTCATCATTTGCAAATTCTGAGTCGGGGGAGGCTGGAGTACCCCTTTCTTGTGCATCCTCACTATCAGTGTAGGGTAGTCCTCTACCTCATGATCAAACTAAGTAGAGTATAAACATGATGTTCTCGTCGGATTCATATAATCACGGGCATAGTGCCCTAACCCTCCACAATTGTGACAAATTAGTTGTCTGCGACCCCTTCTTGGTCCCATTCCACCTTGACCTCATCCGCGCTGCTAAAATCCAGCACGCACCATTCCTACATTTGGATCGAGGGCTCGCATTTCGGTCTGTACTCTGTAGGTAGGAGTCTGATCCATCATTAGTTCATAGCTTCTATAGGTGTGCTCATCATGGCCTACTGACCTGCAGAAATTACAAAACAATTGTTCGGATGTCTGTGTATACTTCTGCAATAGATGACAATTATCTGTAGTGTGTTTTCCTCCTATCTAACAGATCATGAACCATAATGCAGGCGCAATGCTCAGTCCTGCTTGTGCCTTAGGTCTTAATGGCATCGACCTTCCTCCCACCAATTAATTCACGAAGACTAGACAATAGTCCTTGTCATGCCCCTGCCTTTCGATTTTATGCACCATACCTCCTCATGTGCTTCTAGGCAAGTTGTCCTATCCTTTTTCAAACTCTGGAATTCTAGAAACAAATTTTGCAGTTACATGTGGATTTGCTGGACTCCCAGACAAGGATCTTGTATTAAGGTCTTGTGAAGTCTCATTTCAATCTCCAAAGTGTTGGCTTGGGTGGACAACTTCTACTGCGAAAATGCCATTCTTGGATGTGGTGTCAGTGATGCTACAAACCATGGAGGTGTTTCCCATCTGTCAAGGTCATGTTGGCTTTGCGAATCACACTCTTAAGTCTCTAGTCCAGATCCCATGGGGTATCACCTAGAAGCATCACGATCTTCTTAAACTCGATAATTGATTGTGTCTCTAACTTTGGCTTGCTAAACTCCCTATTCAATGCGGCCTGGATATTTGTGATCCTCGTGTTTGGATGGTCATTAGAATGCTTAATGTACCATGTCGGTGCGTCATCCTACAATGCACTCACCAATGTTTCTTTCTTTATATTATAATCCACGACCCCTTGTGCTTCACATACAACCCTGATGACGAACCAAAATTGGTTCGGATCTTCGTTCCCTACTCTAAATACTGGAAATTTTATCATGCTCCCCATATTGAATTGTGGTGGTGATGGAGGTGGTGTGGGTGGAGATGGAGGTGAAGATGGTGAGACTATTGATGATGTAGGTGGAGGTGGTAGGCACAAAATTTGCTGCCTTATCAGACTGATTGTGCTTCTCGGAGAAAATTTCATGAGCTCTTCCTTGCTTTCCCACCGAGGCGAAATCAAGGGGCTATTCTCTATTTCTATGTTACCTTCATTTCTATAGATACTCCCACTTCGCCTAGCCCCAAACATCATTTTATTCGCATAACCCACTTTTCACACAATAACATCTTAATCCAAGTGTTCAAATATTTAATGTACTTACCTCACGGTCCTTTGAGGAAGCATTGCTCCACCTCACTATAGCTGACTGTCGTGTCTACCGGGAACTCAGTGATAA
Source organism: Pinus taeda (assembly GCA_000404065.3). NCBI lineage: Eukaryota > Viridiplantae > Streptophyta > Pinopsida > Pinales > Pinaceae > Pinus > Pinus taeda. Next base: position 139,010 of record APFE031345667.1, on the reverse strand, counting down.
ATCCTCCTATAATTTGATGGAGCCAATGGTCCAAAACACACACAATATTATCATCTAATTCTTCTAGTCTGCGCACTAATTATGGAGTCCACACAATTGATTTGTCGAGTCTACACCTTCACTGCCTATCTGCTAGCTTCATGATCCACTCATACAACTTAGAGGGAAAGGATGCAAATAAAATTTCATGGATTTCCATATATAATTAGCATTCCAACCACTATTCCTTTGGTACTCGCGTATTCCTATTTTCCTGCGCCGCAAACTCATGAATCTTTCTGTCTAAGCACCCTTCAATTTCTTTCTTTGTTGGATTCCAATGACATGACATCAGACATCCCTTATGCCGATTCCGGTCCCAGCAATGGAACCATTTGTTGGCTTATTGGGGTCTGACCCAAGTTCAGACATGATTTCACCAAAAAAATCCTGGTACTACTCTACTACTACGACCCAAGATACTAGACTAGGCCTTTACTGCACTCAGTTGTGGACTCTACTAGGCCTCTGCACACTCAGCTGCAGAGCCTCTTCCTACTACTACGACCCAAGATACTAGACTCTTGCTCTATGCTTCACTATCTTTCAGACTCTATCTGTTGGTTTTCTTACCTCCTAACTACTTAGAGCCTTGCTCTATTTATACACTACATTCAAAACTTAGGGCAGACAACCCTATGACTCTAACATACAATTCACGCTCTATACCTAAAATTCATGGAGTTTTTACAACAATATTACTCAAAACTTGGACTTTGAGTCCCAAACCATGTTGTGGGGGGATTCCATGCCCAATAGAGGCCTAGAAGTCTACAGTTGAGTGCACAGACCCCTCTAGCTGAGTGCGTAGGGCGAGTCGAGTGTGTAATAATCTGGAAGTATTAATAAAGAGAAGTTTCTATCATTTATGCGTCTTTATTTCCTATTTATGCATCTATTATATTGGGTATGAATTTCACATCTAATGCTTACATGATGTGTGAATGTGTATAACTATATTGGTTAAGTTAATGCAAGTTAAAATATCTGTTTATGCGAAGATAATTATGAGTTGTCAATAATATAAGTAATATACTTAGTCTAGTTTGGGAAATAGCATAGTTCGTTTCCCTAGTAGTGCGAAAGGACTTGAAACCTTGGTTAGGGCTGTGAAAAAGTTTATTTTAACCCTTCATGAAGATACTGAAGGGTGGAACAGAGCGCGAAGCAACCTACGCAAAGGTGGGTATAGTTGGACTAAACCGACATCACAACCATCTCAACGGTGCAAAAGCTTGGTTCCAGCATCCCCCGATGCTACTTTAGGTGAGACTTCGGTCTGCACTCCACGGGCTTATGCCGAAAGGGCTAGTAGTATAGGGATTTGTTTGGCTAACTAATGTTGAACCTAGGTCAAGCCCCCATAAGCCAACAATTACTTGATTATCTATTGCACTATTCTCTCTTTCACACCATGTATTCGACATCCTACAAAAAAGGATGTTTTGAATCATTAAAACCATGTTTTTTATTTTGAATCTACACACATGCAAGTTCATTATTTACATAGTTACATATAGGGCCTTCCTATATGTGGGTCACATGTATCCAACCCGAGTGTACGCAGAGATTTTTTTTTTTAAATGATTCCTTATGGTCAAATTTATGATAAAACATCTAAAAAGAATGAAAACTTATCAAAAGTTCAATTAGAAGGTTACTTGGAAGATTTGAAGTAGTTTGAAAGGTTGAATTTGATGGAGCAAGCTCACTTGGTTTTTTCTCCACAACTCCTTCATCCAATTGCTCAAAACACAAATGAGAAATTGTGAGTTCAAAAGTCCTTATATAGGTTGACGAATGAAAATTATTTTTCTAAAGTTAATTTTTCTTTTGTAGAATTTTTGACATTTTGGTTTGGAGTGTTGGGAAGGGTTGTTTTTACAAGACACTTTGGAAATTTTTTGACAAATTGCTTCAGTTCCATGACTACAAACCCATCATGGTGTTACACAGTAATTTATCACCGACCATGCTTTCCCTGATCCCAGATACTGCGGTCCATATTACTGACATCTATTCTGTGTCATGTTGCCAATTATGTGTCAATACCTTCCTTGTAATCTCAAGAAGAATGTTTCAGTTCATTATCCTTGAAGCAAACCCCCTTTTACCTAAGTTTCTCAGTTGTTGCAGGTCATCAGTTGTCCCACCTGCAAAGATTGTCAAGTTTGCACTAGCCCTAGCGAAGTCATCGCTTTGTCCCTGTGTTTCACCCATGACGATCTACTTTTGGCAAGTTTTTTAACAACTCGTCGAAGCTTTGAGATGAAACTACTTCATGGGTGGTCCTAGGGCTGGTTGTTGGGTCAGCCTTAGTTCTAACAAGGAGATCAGTCTGGTCAAGTTAATCCAACTCTTAGTCAACCTGGCACTCAAATGCAAGTTAGTTCCCAAGCTCAACCCAACCTCCACACTCAGGCTGGACTCCAAACTTAACCTGGTCCCCAGACTCAGGTTGGATTCCAATCCCAACCTATTTATCAGATTCAACTTGGGCCCCCGACACAGTTTGGACCTCAGCCACAATACAATCTCCAAGTAGCTCAGCAACCCTAAGGGCAACCTCAGGGTACTCTGTATCAAAATTACCAACAACCTTAGGTTAATCCTTATCAGAATTTTCCACAACCATATGCTTCCCTTGTTGGTCAAGCTGGTAACCAATGGTTTGATGATGGTCAAAATCTAGGTCAACAACCAGGTTATGGTGTTAATCTGCCCAACTATAACGCTTATGGACAAAATCCATCTCGACAACAAGGCTTTGGTTGGAACCCTAATGCTAGCCCTTATCAAAGGCCCATGATGTCTTTCAACCCTCAATTACCTTTTCTTGCAACTTTGGAATTGCCTAATGTGTCGAAGTTGACAAATGACCCTATACTTCATAATCCATATTGTCGACCAGTTCCGACCAAGATTCCTGATGATTGTCCTAAATTTGATGGAAAATTTGGAGAAGATCCATAATTACATGTCATGACTTATCACCTTTGGTGTTCATCTAATAACTGGCTTGACAATTCTATCCGTCTCCATATTTTCTAGAGGACTCTTATTGGTTCCACTACAAAACGGTTCATTGAGCTCACTCGTGGAACTTTCCAAGACTTTAACTCTCTCATGATGGCATTTCTTACCCATTTTTAGTTATCAATTTTCTATGAAATGGGAACACACCTCCTTACTTCTCTAAAACAGGACATGACTACCCATATCTCTGACCATATTCATGAATGGAGAAGGCGTTGCCATTTGATCAAGTTCTGGATCCTTGGTCAACTACTGAATGATTTATTTACTACCTCTTTTGTTGGTCCAATATCCTAAGATATTGCTATGGGGCATGTGTTACTGAAGAGAAAGCCATTGCGCATGCTCAGTATCTTGATTTGGTATATTCCCAATCTGGCATGCTTTATGATGTCTTACCTAATGCTCCGTAACCTGGAACTTCTAAAGCTCCAATGAAACCTTTTGTCGATGGTGTTATTGGTTCTGTTGCTCAATCTTCTCGAAAGTCTTCCACAACTCCTGTGAAGTAAAAATCTACTGCTCTTTGTTAAAATGCTTCTCAGTCTTCATCTAATTCTAGGAAAACCTCAGAATTTAAAGTCGTTCAGTACACTATGGCAGAGAAAAATTCGAAAGGTAAGAAGAAAGAGAAAGGTAAAAATAACACTGATGTACCAAAGCAAGAATATCCTAAGACTCCTGTAGATGATGGTTCTAAATGTAAGCCTAAGTATCCTTGTCTTATCTATGATGAGGATCACTACACTAAAGACTATCCTCGACGGTCTGAGGTGAGTCATTTGCTTAAGGGGACTTCGGGGACTACTACTGTACTTAAAGAGCCTTTTCCCTCCCAGCAAACTCAAATGGTGGTATACCAACCTCAATCCTCTTCCTCATTTGTTTCCTAGGTCTTTATGGCTAGGACTATCCTTATTAATGTGAGTACTCGATCGAAAGATTATTCTCCATCCACAGGAAAGGAACCTAAAGTACCTTCTAATGTTCCTTCACCTAGTTCTGGCCCTCTTCATATTGAACGACCCAACACCGAGTCTGTCATTAGACTGCTTACTAAGGGAGTTCTCCAGAAATATTCCTATAACCCCAATTCTTGTGTTGTGCAGTACTATAGTATTTTCGAAGACCTAGCCCAACCTCCTTCGACTATGTCCACATTAGAGGTTCTCCAGAGCTTTCCTTCCCAATGAAAGTCTCTACTATCTCCCATTGGTGGCATTGATCTGGCTAATTCCGAGATAATTACATTCGATCTTGAAAATCATGTGCCACGTTTGCCTCATAAAATCGCTTTTCTCATCCAAGTCACTATTAACTCGAAGAATATTCATTGTACTATTATTGATGAAGAAGCCTCAACTTGCATTATGTTTGTTGCTTGTTGGAAGGCCATCGGTTCTCCCTCTTTGAGTCAATATCCCAATACCTTGGAAGCATTTGATGGAAGAGATTCTCATCCATTTGGTATTCTCCCGTGCTTTCCTATCACCTTGGAAGGGAAGACGATCAATGTAAAAGTCGAATTTGTTGATGCTAATACGACTTAAAACCTTTTGTTGGGTCAAAGTTGGATGTATGCTATGTGTTCCATGGCTTCATCATTATTTCACGTACTTCATTTTCCTCATCAAGGGAAAATTGTTACAGTCGATCATTCGTCCTTCTTCGCTTCCTCTTCCTTGGATGGAAATGTTCCATTTGTGGATCATAGCATTATTCCCTATGAGAGTGTGGGTGCTGGACGCTTTAAAGATCCTGCCCTTATGGGCGTTTTATCACTCCCACCTCCAAATTTTGCCTCCGTCAATATGATCTCTATCAGTCCAAATCCCTAGGTGATCCCCCCCCCTTGATCAAGTGGATTCATGGGGTGATATTATGTCATTAAGCCATGTAGAGCTCAACTATGTTGAAATCGTTTTGGTTTCAGTTTCATCTTCTGACTCTACTCTTTCGAGTAGGTCTCTCGACACGTATGTGCAATCCCCTTGGCTTGGAGATATTGCTTCTCTGGATCTGTTACAAGAGACATTTCCTTCTAATGATGTTATTCTTGAGACAATGTCTTTTGAGGATCCTCCTTGGGTTGATAATCATCATTGTTCCTCATTTCTCCCAGGCTATGTGGCCATGACTTCCTATCTAGACAAGTTTGCTTCCCATGTTCCTTCTCAGTCGCTTCAAACACCCATCCCTGCTCACGAGGTCTTTTTTGAAGGGAATATGGGAGATATTACACAAATCATTCCCATCAACATCTCTATTAAACCAGGGGTTTTTGAAAATGTTCACATTGGAGTGACTTGTTCTCCAGAGGAGACCCAGATTTACACCAATCTCTTCTGAGAGTTTCACAACGTGTTCACCTGGTCATATGAAGAAATGCCGAGTATTGATCCAAGTATTGTCGTACATGAGATACCTATGTATCCATATGCAAAACTAGTTCATCAATGTTTACATCCCGTGCACCCAAGAAAGGCAGCTTCCATTAAGGGAGAAGTCAAAAAATTGCTCAAGGTTGGGTTCATTTACCCTATTCCATTGACAGACTGGGTCTCTAACATTGTCCCTATGACTAAAAAGTAGGGAACTATTAGGGTTTGTGTCGATTATCGTGACATCAATCGCACATTTCCAAAAGATAACTATCATACTCCCTTTATTAACCAACTTATCGACGACAATGCTAGGAGTGAGATATTGTCTTTTATGGATGGCTTCTCTGACTACAACTAGATCAATATTTCACCTACCGATTACCACAAAACTGCCTTTATCTATCCATGGGGTACTTTTTCTTATAAAAAGCTCCCTTTTGGTCTAAAGAATGTCGGTGCAACTTTCCAACGAGAAATGTCTTATGCTTTTGATGATATCAGACACATTGTTCATCCTTATCTGGATGATCTTCCCGCTCATTCAGCTAAATGCGCAGACCATCCGAACAACCTTTGGCAAATCTTTCTTCATTGTATACATTATCGTATTTGTCTCAATACACATAAATGTGTCTTCTATGTCGAATCCAACATACTTCTTGGGTTTTTCGTTTCTAAAGAGGGTATTCATATTCATCCACTCAAGGTCAAAGCTCTTTTGAATCTCCCACCTCCTACTTCTTTGCATCAATTACAGAGTTTGCAAGGGAAGGCTAATTTCCTACATTATTTTATCCCTAACTATGCCGAGGTTACTAAAGGTTACATGCATCTCCTTAAGCATGACACTCCATTTATTTGGGATGATATTGCCCAAAGGTCATTTGAGCAGCTCAAGAAACTTCTTTTCTATGCTCCTCTATTGCGTCCACCCAACTATCATCGTGACTATTCACTTTATCTAGCTGCCACTAATAGCATCATTGGTATGGTTTTGGTCCAGGATGATGATGATGGTTTCAAGCATGTCATATTTTATCTTAGTTGCAACCTTCTTGACATTGAGACTTGTTATGCTTATGTCGAGAAGTTAGCCTTGGTAGTTCAGGCTGTCCAACGTTTTCGTCATTACATTTTGTTACGCACTATGACTATGATTTCAGATTGCAACCCAATGACATACATTTTGTCAGGCCAATTGCTCGGGGGAAAATACTCAAAATGGATTGTTATCCTTCAAGAGTTTGATTTGGAGTTTACCACTACCAAGTCTAAGAAGTCAATGGTATTCACTGAGTTGTTTTTCTCATTACCGTCTGCTTCCACTCCCTCTTAGATAGAGGACCGCATTCTGGACGACATGCCTTTCTTGATAAGTACCCTCGATCCATGGTATGGTGAAATTATTGTTTACCTCGAGACATCTTCATTCCACCCTGATTTTTCTAAGGATGCTCGGTGACACATTCGCCACCATTCTTAGCCCTATAATATTATTAGAGACACTTTACATCGTCTCAGTGTTGATTCAGTTCTCCGCCGCTATCTAAATTTTGAGGAAGCTAAAAAAGTCTTAAATGACTGCACTCTAGTGCCTGTGATGGTCATATGTCTGGTTATGCTACTGCTCAAAAGATTATTTGTGCTGGTTACTTTTGGCCATCCATCTTCAAAGATTGCATTCTAGCTGTCCACTCTTGTCACGCATTTCAAATTTACCAGCGGAAAATGCGTGCGCCACCTTTCCTTTTGCATCCTGTCATTACCGTCGACCCTTTTGATAAATGGGCCATTGATTTTATGACCTGTAACCCTCGGTCGGTCGGGGGGAATGGGTATATCATCGTTGTCGTTGATTATTTTACGAAATGGGCTGAAGTAATTGTCGTGAAGGTAAATCCCCTCTACAGACATAGGTGATCCCTACTAGCCCAAAATGGGTCTAGCAACAATCAAACAACGCTATCACGCAAGTTCCTAATTGAAAATTAAAAACCAATGATGAGGGCCTACCTGGATTCCAATGCTAGTGCTTGTAGAAGAGTTGACACTCTCGTTCCTTCACTCCAGCTAGTCATGATCCCCACGATCTCCGTGAATGGACACCTGCACATGGAAAGAATGACACAAACACAAGCATAAAATCCAATAGATGCAACTATATATCAGTTAGAAAGGATATAGCTCATCATTATTACCAAGAACAATAAGAGTGGAACCATAATAGTAGTCATCTATTAATGATAAACAAAGAAGAATACAACCATAGTTCTGATGTCAAATCCTCCTTTGGCTGGGTGATCAACAACAAATGTCTTGCAAAGCTTGTGGGAATGGGAACAAGCCTCTCTTTCCTTGGTTATTTGGACAAGAATCTCCTTACTTTAGATTTAGCCTTATGGGAATGAAGAAGGCTTCTTGCAGCATGAAATTAACAATTCTCAATCTTTGGAACTAACTCTAGAACTAGCTTGCCTAAGGCAAAAGGAAAATCTTTTATAGATAGAGGACGAGGAGTTAGGATCATCCAAAATATTCATGGGATTGGCTTTATCACTAAGAAGCTTCCATGAGAGGTGGCAAACCACTTCCCCTCTATGGAGATTCGAAGCCAAACCAAACCAACTTAAGATAGATTCAGTCCAGGAGTTGGTTAGGATGAATCTTCGGCTGTTGGTTTGTTAAAAACACTACCCATTTTGGTTGGCGTGAGTGTGATTCTGTGACAGAGCGCCAACTGGCACAGCCTCTTTGGAGGATTTCCCCCATTGGTGCAAGTGATGCACAGTGAAACAACACCAATGGGAAAAGGGTTGTTTTTATGGGTTTTTTTGCAGGAGATGTCTTCAGGGAAAATGAAGTTCATACTCAGGGGAATACAATGCAAGTGTTTCCAGGTCATGTCACTTCTCACAGTTCCCAAAATAAGTCCTCCAACGTGCGGGAGAAGGGGTAACAGAGAAAGTGACAAATTGTTGTGTAACAGATGCCCTGAAGACATCTCCTGTAAAAAACCCATAAAAACAACCCTTTTTCCATTGTGTCGTTCTTTGCATGTGCAGGTGTCCATTCACGGAGATTGTGGGGATCGTGACTAGCCGGAGCAAAGGAAAGGGAGCATCAACTCTTCTACAAGCACTAGCGTTGGAATCCAGGTAGGCCCTCAACATTGGTCTTTAATTTGAAATTATGAACTTGCATGATATCATTGTTTGATTATTGCTAGACCCATTTTGGGCTAGTAGGGATCGCCTCTGTCCACAGAGGGGATTTACCTTCACAATAATTTGGCGACTCTGCTAGGGAGTTAGTTTTTTGTCTTGTTGTTTGATTTGTCTTGTTGCTTGATTTGTAAACTTTAGACGGAGCTTGAAGTATGGCCAGATAGCCTTCGAAATGCTATTTCTCTACATTAGCGAAGTAGATCAACGCCACTTCAGTCCATCTCTGGTTTGGTTTACGAACTGAACAGCTTGGAACTTGTCATGTTTCTTGGTTTTTCCTACTTGGTTAGCCTTCTGGGTTGAGTTCTTGTGCTGCTTCTCATCCCATGGTGTACCTGGTTACTCTTGGCCTAGCTTTGGCTTGCTTGTTTTTTATTTTTGCATAGAAAACTTGACTGGCACACTTTTATAGCGTTACAGTCGCGCCAATTAGCACTAGTTGCTCATTGACAACCCGCGCCAATCCCTAAAAGGTGCTAGTTGCATCTTGACAGTCGCGCCAGGCCTGGGAACTTTTGAAGTTTTCTTGGTTCTTAGCCTCCTGAGCTTGGTTTTTGTTCTGGGTACCTTTTTTCGACTACTTGAGTGTGTTGGAGTCTTGTTTGACTGGCTTTGATCTTTACCCTTTGGGTGTTTGCCTTTTTCCATTGATTTCACATTTCTAGCCCTAGGGCATCTAGTGGCTTTGTGTGTCGAGCCTTCCTCAAGTGTTTTTGGTCTTCTATTGGTCCAGTCGACTCTCTGATTGCTCCCTTGCACTTGTTTGGTGGTTGTTAATCTTTTTATTTCATTATTTGGGTGACTTGCTTCGTTTTCACTTGAATTTCACTTTGTTTCACTTTGAGCCTAGATTACACGACTCATTGGTGTCTTTCGGACTTTTATCGTTCTTTGAAGAATTTCTTTGTGATTTAGGGATCTGAATGTGCTTGGATTGAGTGGAATTTGTTTGTTATCATTTCTCAAAGTTTGTTTAGTGCATTTTGCCATCAACATAAAAGGAAAAATCTCTTTTGCTTTGCATTAGTTAATGAGAATTAGAGCTTTTCATTGCGATTAGTGATTGGTGATCTTGAGGAAAAGTTTGTTAGTTTCCATTAGCTGCATTAGAGAGATTCTTTGTTGTTTCGCGATCATTTAGTTTGTGTGAAAGCTCTCAAACTCTCTTGTAGCTAGCATTCATTGAATGAAATGACATATTTTGGCATATAGTTTGCATTTAGGAAATTTTGAGACATTACATACGGTAAGGCCTGAAAATTGAAACATAATACAAGATCAAATTTAAAATGAACTAAATGAATCTAACAACACATTGGAACATAACGCACACTTTTTAGAGGTCTAGGCTAGAGACGTGCTCCAGCGTCGTTAAACCTAGTCACTTTTGTTTCCACTCAAGGTTGGGTAATTCCTCCTTTTGTGACTCAATAATGGTCTAGTACGGACTTGTGCTCCCACGTACCATCGAGTATATGGGGAGACCCCACTAGTTTATCATCCTTTATCCATAGGAAGCCGTGTCTACCACCTTACGACCCGTAATGCACCAAACACAACATTCGGGAAGATTGATTGCCGTACAGAAAGTCCTTGGTTTTCATACGATTGCCAAGGTGTATATGCCGTTTTACATATTGTCTGGTAAACCTTTCGCCTAGTTATCCAGAGTAGTCACTTTTTGATCCTTTTCAGACTCCCTAAAAGAAAAGACTCATTTGAGAATTTGTCACTTGGGGCTCATTAAACATTTGAAGGTGAATAGATTCATCATTTTGTCCTTTTCTCGACTCTAAAGATGAAAAGGTCAAGTTATGTCCTTGTGTCTTAAAATTTATTCGGCCAAGTTCACACTTACCCTGTTAGATCTTGTTTGTGTTAGTTTGAGTAGGGTTCTTTGTCGTTAGTTTGTCTAGGATTTTTTGAATCGAATCATCCAGGTGGAATCATCGATCCCGTCTCCTGTCCCTAGTGACCAAGGGTCTCCTTCTTCTGCTGCTCCTGAGACACCGGTTGGTAGTGGCATTCTCCCTGTTATTCCAAGTGTCCAACCACTAAACTCCCACACTCCAGAAGATGATTTTGACGATCTACATTGGAACCCTGTTTGGGAGCCTTCTGAAGAGGATACTCCTTTTACTCCTACTGGTGTTTCGATCCCAATCTCTTCCTCTGATATGGATGACACATCTCCCATCGCGAGTGAAACACCCATTGTGACGAGTGTCAAAACTCCTATCTCGGGCGTAACCCCGCCCTTTAGTGTCACCCCTCTCAGTGTCACGTTGCCCTTACACTACATGGCTTTGAGGGATGTTATGGATTCTAGGAACACCTCCTCAGGTACCATGTGGGATCACAACATCACTCCCACTACAGGATCTTTTATTCCTCAAATTCACAATATAGTTGTCACTTCAGTCCCGATTATTCCAACTATTTGTGTAGCTTCTTCAGCACCTGTTTTTAGTGCCATTACGGCATCCTCGATTGTAACCACTGTTGCTGGTCCATCCCACGGTTCGGCAAATAGTGGCCAATTGATACCTACATCCGGAGTTGTCGATCCTGCACTTAGTGCCCCACCTTCTTCTGGTTCCATTCCGACAGGGGAGGCATATAATCAGTATTTGCAAGCCGTCTAGAATCTAGGCACGCAAGGTCCAGTTCGTTATTATGATCCCGTAGGGCATCATCTTTATATTGGATCCTTGCCATCTCAGCCTGCAGTTGAGGTCTCAGTCCCGTTAAGTGTTGCTTGGGGTACCACTTGTTATGGTGGTGGCCAAGCACCCCTTTCAGATCAAGACCATCCTATCAAGGACCACCTTATCAAGGTCAGTCGTCTTACATGCAACCTTCTTATGGGCAGTAGTATTACGGGCAATCTTATCCAGGGCAGCCTGGAGGCCCACAAGGACAACCCTTTCAGGGACAACCTTCGGCCTATGGTGGTCCTTCTTTCACTTATCTTGGGCAACCCTCTGGAAATCTAGGACAACCTTATATGCAACAAGGACAACCTGGGGTCCAGCAGGGATACCCGTCTGGGCAACCCTTTAGAAATCTAGGACAACCTTATATGCAACAAGGACAACCTGGGGTCCAACAGGGATACTCGTCTGGTCAACCCTATGGGAATCTAGGACAACCTTATATGCAACAAGGACAACTTGGGATGTAGGAGGGGTACCCTTCTGGGCAAAGCGCTCAAGCTTACATACAGCAAGGCCAACCCACCTTCTAGTCTGGTCAATCATCTAGACAAGTTGGTCAACCTCAAGGACAACCAACTGTCCAGTCCGCTCAGCCATCTGGGTTGTTAGGACAACCCTCGGTTGTACAAGGACAACCCAACACCCAGTAAGCTCAACCTTCTGGGCAAGTGGGTCAATCCCAAACTCAACCAGGGCAACCTTCCGGCTAGGTGGCCCAACCCCAATCCTCTCAAGGACATCTTTCTGGGCCTACTCAACCAGGCATGCAAATGGTGATTGCTTCTCAAGCTCAACCCAGTTTCCAACCCCAGGCTAGGCCCCAGACCCAAGCTGGTCTTCAAATGCAAGGTGGGTTTCAATCTCAACCTTCTTATCAAGCGCAGCTTGGTCCCCAGGCTTAGTATGGAGCCCAGCAACCTTATGGTTTCCAGCAACCCCAGGGGAAAGATCACTTTGCCCCATACCAAAATTATCAACAAATGCAGGTCACTCCTTATCAAAATTACCAGCAATAGTATGTTGCTCCTGCAGGCCAAGTTGGTAATCAATGTGGTGACAGGGGACAAATCTAGGGTCAGCCGTCCAGTTATGGCTATAACTCCTATGGACAAAATCCCTATGGACAAAACCCCTATGGGCCAGGTTCGTCCGGAAAAAATCAATGGGGGAAATCAACAACTGGTTGGAACCCTGGTGCTACCTCGTATCCACGGCCACAGATGTCCTTCAATCCTCAGTTACCCTTCTTAGCAACATTGGAACTACCAATTGTGTCCAAATTGACTAATGATCCTATCCTTCATAATCCATTCTAGCCACCAGTTCCAACCAAGATTCCTGGTGATTGTCCCAAATTCGATGGCAAAGCTGGAGAAGACCCCTAAGCCCACGTTATGACTTATCACCTTTGGTGTTTGTCAAATTCATGGCTTGACGATTCAATCCGACTCCACCTTTTTCAAAGGACTCTCACCAGCTCTACTGCTAAGTGGTATATTGAGCTAACTCACGAATCCTTTCAAGATTTTAACTCGTTGGCAATGGCATTGCTAACTCATTTTCAGTTGCCAATTCGGTATGAGACGGGAATGCATCTCGTCACGTCTCTTAAACAGGACACGCCCATGCACATCTCCAATCACATACATGAATGGAGACAACATCGTTGTTGGATTAAGTTCTGGATTCCTGATCAGCTCCTGACCGATTGGTTTACAACCTCGTTTGTCCCTGCGATCGCGCGAGACATTGCTATGGGGGAATGTGTAACTGAAGAGTAGTCTATTGCGCGTGCTCAGTACCTCGACTTGGATTATTCCTAGTTCGGTACCCTATATGATTATTTGCCTAACGCCCCAAAACCCGGAACATCTAAAACTCTGCCAAAGCCATCTGTTGATGGTGTTATTGGATCTGTAAATCCATCTTCTAAGAAATCTCCCACGAACCTTGGGAAGCAAAAGTTGAATGCTTCAAACGAAAATACTTCTCAGGGTGTGTCTAATTCTAGAAATACTTCCGAGGTTAACGTCGTCTAGTCCACCACGGCAGATAAAGCCTTGAAAGGAAATAAGGGAAAAGGGAAAAATAAATCTGATCAACCTAAGCAGGACCCCCCTAAACCTCCACCCGAGGAAGGAGCCAAACATAAACCCAAGTATCCATGTCTTATCTGTGACGAGGATCACTACACCAAAGACTGCCCAATGCAGTCTGAAGTTAGTCGCTTGTTGAAAGGTGCTCCCGGGACTCCTGCGGTACTGAAAGAACCTTTCCCCTCACAGCAGAGGCAAATGGTGGCTGACCCATACTCATCTTCTTCTCCCTTTAGTTCTCAAGTGTTCATGGCTGGAATGATTCCCGTTCACATTACTACTCGAGCAAAAGAATATCCGCCACCTACCGGGAAAAAGCCTAAGGTTCCCTCAAGCACTCCTCCGTCCAGTTCTAGTCCACTCCATATCAAGAGACCTAGCACTGAGATGCCTATTTGACCCCCTCCTAGAGGTGTACTATGGAGATCTTCATACAACCCTAATGCTCGTGCTGCACAGCACTCCAGCATCATTGAGGACTTAGCTCAGGCTCTGTTAGCTATGTCCGCTCTAGAAGTTCTCTAGAGCTACCTCCCCCAGAGGAAGTCCTTGCTATTGGCCATCGGTGGCATCGACCCGACCGACTCAAATTTGATTACTTTTGATCTCGAGAGCCATGTACCAAGACTACCTCACCGGATTGCCTTCCTTATCCAGGTCATCATTAATTCTAAAATGATTCATCGTACGATTATTGATGAAGGTGCTTCAACTTGCATTATGTCGGTTGCTTGTTGGAAGGCTATTGGTTCTCCAACTTTGAGTCAGTCTCCTACAACCTTGGAAGCCTTTGATGGGAGAGAATCTCACCCTTACAGTATCCTTCAATGTTTTCCTATTGCTTTGGAAGGGAAGACTATTGAAGTGGAAGTTGAAGTCGTTAATGCTAATCTTACTTACAACCTCCTTTTGGGCCAGAGCTGGACATATGCCATGCATGCCATGGCTTCATCTCTATTTCGTTTCATTCGTTTCCCTCATCAGGGGAAAATTGTCACAGTTGACCAGCTCTCTTTCCTCGCTTCCTCTTCCGAAGGCAATGTGCCTTTTTTGGAGCATACCTCCATTCTATTAGAGAGTGTGGGAGCTAGGCTCTTTAAAGATCCTACCCTCATGGGTGTTTCTTCACTCCCACTTCCGAACCTTGCCTCTATCAATATGATTTACGTTCGTTCTGATCCTTGGGTCCTTCCTCCCATTGACCAGATAGAATCATGGGCCGATGAGATGCCGTTGAGTCCTGCCGAACTCAACTATGTCGAGATTGTTTTTGTATCGGCTCCTCCTTCTGAATCTGTTTCTTTGAGCAGAGCTCTTGACTCGTATGCTCATCCCCCTTGGCTTGGAGACTATGCTTCTTCGGATCCTTTAAAGGAAATATTTCCTTCTGATGAAGCCATTATAGAGACTATGTCTCTCGAGGAACCCCCTTGGTCCAATCTTCACCATCGTTCCTCGTTCCTCCCTACCCATTGGGAGATGCTTGCCTGTCTCGAGCGGTTTGCTCGTTGTCTCCCCACTCAACCCCTTCAGACACCCATCCAAGTATATCAAGTGCCCTTTGAAGGAAACATGGGAAACATCACACAAACCCAACCGATCGATATCTCTGTTAAACCAGGGATTGTCAAGCATATCTATATTGGAGTAACTTGTACTCCTGAGGAAATTCAGCTTTATAATGGTCTTTTTTGTGAGTTTCGTGACATCTTTGCTTGGTCTTATGAAGAAATTCCCGGCATTGACCCAAGCATTATGGTGCATGAGATACCCACGTATGTAGGAGCTAAGCCTGTCTGACAGCGTTTACGCCCCATGCACCCCCGAAAGGTTGTGGCCATTAAAGCAGAAGTCAAAAAGCTTCTCAAGGCTAGGTTCATTTACCCCATCCCACTCACAGATTGGGTTTCCAATATAGTCCCTATGGATTAAACACAGGGTACCATCAGGGTCTGTGCTGATTACCGTGATATTAATCGAGCCTATCCCAAGGATAACTACCCCACACCCTTCATTGACCAACTCATTGATGAATGTGTCGGAAGTGAGATATACTCGTTTATGGATAGTTTCTCTGGTTATAACTAGATTAATATCGCACCAACTGATCAGCACAAAACCGCCTTTATCTGTCCGTGGGGCACTTTCACTTACAAAAAGCTCCCTTTCGGTTTGAATAATGCTAGTGCTACCTTCCAACATGCGATGTCTTATGCATTCCATGATATTTGACACATCGTGTAGCCTTACCTGGATGATCTACCAGCTCATTCAGCTAAGCATCAAGACCATCCCACCCATCTCCGTGAAGTCTTTCTCCGCTGTCGACACTACCGTATCCGACTCAACCCGCATAAGTGTGTCTTCTGCGTAGAGTCTGGCAGGATTCTTGGGTTCATCGTTTCCCGAGAGGGAATTCATCTAGATCCTCTTAAAGTCGAGGCCATTCTGAATCTTCCCCCCCCTCTTCTTTTTAGCAATTGCAGAGCTTACAGGGTAAAGCCAATTTTTTACGATGCTTCATTCTGAACTATGCCGAGGTGGCCAAAGGTTTTACGCGGTTACTAAAGAGAGACACCCCGTTTCAATGGGATGCCACCGCTCTCCTTCGAGCATCTCAAGGCTCTCCTTGTTTCCACGCCTTTGTTACATCCTCCTAATTACCATTGTGATTTCACTTTGTATCTGGCCGCTGCCGATACCACCATTGGCATGGTTCTTGTTCAAGATGATGATGATGGAACTGAAAATGTCATTTATTATCTTAGCTACAATTTATTAGATACAAGATCTTGATATGCTTACATCAAGAAGTTCACATTGGCCATCATTTGTGCCATTCAACGCTTCCGCCATTATATCTTGTTGCGCACTATGACTGTGATCTCTGATTGCAACCCGATGACGTACATCTTGTCACGTCAGCTGTTGGGGGGCAAGTACTCGAAGTGGATTGTTATCCTGCAAGAGTTCAACTTGGAATTCACTACTGCCAAGTCCAAGAAATCTCTTGCCTTTGGTGAATTGTTGTGCTCTTTTCCATCTCTTACCGCACCCTCTCCATTAGAGGATCATATTCCAGACGAAACCCTCTTCTTAATTAGCACCCTTGACCCCTAGTATGGGGATATCATTGTCTATTTACAGACGTCCTCTTTTCATCCCAAGACATCTAAGGATGCTTGACGACGGATCCACCATCAATCCCAACAATATCACATTGTTGGGGACACCCTATACTGCCTCGATGTTGATTCTGTTCTCCGCCGATGCTTAACACTTGAGGAAGCTGAGAGAGTTTTAAATGACTGCCATGCTAGCGCCTATGGCGGTCACATGTTCAGATATGCTACTACACAGAAAATCCTCCGTGCTGGTTACTTTTGTCCTTCCATCTTTAAGGATTGTATTCTTGTCGTCTGCTCTTGTCATGAGTGCCAAATCTACCAACAGAAGATGCGTGCGCCTCCTCCTCCACTGCACCCCGTTGTTACCGTTGGCCCTTTTGCAAAATGGGGCATTGATTATATGACTTGTAACCCTCGCTCGGCCAGGGGGCATGGGTATATCATCATTTCCATTGATTACTTCACGAAATGGGCCGAGGCGATGCCCACATTGTCTGAAGACGGCCACACCACGATGTAGTTTTTATTCAATCATGTTATCTCACAGTTCAGAGTCCCTCAAGCCATCGTCATTGATCATGGCAAGCATTTCAGTAATCATATGATGATGGATCTTACAACCCAGTTGGGCCTACGGCACGATAGCTCGACTCCATACTATCCTCAAGCCAACGGTCAAGTAGAAGCCATCAACAAGGTTCTAGTTATGATGCTTCAACGAACCATTGGCATGCATAAGCTCGACTGGCACTTGATGTTATTCTCTGCCTTGTGGGACTACTGAACCTCTGTGAAGGATGCCACCAGTTTCACTCATTTCCAATTGGTTTATGGACTGGAGGCTACCCTTCCTATCGAGTGTGAGATCCCTTCATTAAAATTAGCTGTCGAATTACTCCCTGACACTACTCCTTGCTATACGGGAATAGTGTTCACACGGATGCTGCTATTCCCACTAAGATGTGTTGCTATCTTAGAAACAAAAAATCAAAGTCTACTGTTGATTCCTTTTATGAAAATAAATGAGAGGAGAACCAAGAGGGCCAACTTGAGTCTTGCGCTCGATTCCCTCTCCTTCTTGATAGAGTTTTTCTGCTCGCTCCTTGTCTTCTCAGCTTCAAAAGGGACCTATAGAATCACAGCAACATACTACTATGCAAGAAACAAGGATCTAAATTCACAAATAATGTAGGATCAGATGTACATTAACCATATACAAGCACATATAAACGAATACACCAGTATATGGAAGGAAACAAGAATAACTTTATTTAGATAAAAGTAGCAAGAGGATTACAACCATTAGCAGCTCTGACCCAGCATCATCCTCCAGCTAAGAAGCCCTTCTTTCACCTCAAGCAAAGCAAAATCACCCAACACTGTGAATGTACACAAGAATATTGACAACACTACTCTATAGATTACAAAATTCCAGCCCCTGGATCTCTGTGATGAGGGATCTGTATATAGATGATTACAGAGAGGTGAGTCATCTTTTGGGATCTTGATTAGTGTCTTCTCTCTAATAGTTCCTGCTTCCACTTCGAGAATGAAGATCTCTTACTCATCCCTGGTCAAAAATGGAGTGGCAAGTGTCAGAGGGGAAGCTTCTGGAAGATTCCATGATCTTCCACCTCGCATTTTAGTCCCTGCCATTTGTCCATTCCCGAACATCGCACCCTACAGAGGAGAAAAATAGTATGCATCACACCCTATACTTTGGGAAGGTGATATGCATCACATCCTCTGCATGGAGCTTTCAGTATGGTCCAGTTTTGACCATTTATGAGCAATTTTCAGTGGAGAACTTCTGGGAGATGATGTAATCAGTTGACCTTGTTCCTTTAGGTAGTGAAGTAACCCTTTTAGGGACTTAAGATCCCTAATTTTATGGACATTTGTGATTGGGGTTGAAGTTCCCAAAAATGTCTATAACAGTTGCCCCCTAAAGCATGAGATCGTTAATAATTTTTTATGTCGGGTGAAATGCTTTACTATGAGGATCTGAAGTTTTTCTGAGCGTGGAGGTGACCTGTAATAAGATACAATACAATACATTATATGACAACATTTTTTTCATGATCTAGTTGAGGCGGGCATTCCCATGCTCAGCTTTATAAACTCATTTTCATGTACATAGGGCAGACAATCGTCTGTGTGACAGACTGATGATATGGACACATCATCCTTTGATTTGGATGATCATCTGTTTGGCAATGATGTACACTGGATGTTTTTATATTCTTGAATATATCACAGCCCGGATGGATGAAACTAGATCCAGGGTCTTCAAACTCAGCCAATCTTCACTCAGAGTAAAAGTCGATCCATGTGAAAAATGGTTTTGGAGTCGAACACGGAAAGACATCGCCTGATTACCAACTAATGATGTAAGTTGTTAACAAGCGCGAGAGGAATCACCAATAATGACAATGACCCTCAAGGTACTATAGTACAATCTACATGGTGTGAAAAAGGGACTTGGCATTGAACACCACACAAAATCTCTCAGACGAAGGTCATTGATGTAAACCTGTTGCCGAAAGTGAGAAACTTACCATTAAGGCATGCAAGCTTCAAAGTGCTGAAAGGGTTGTTCCTAAGTCAACTTCTTAGATAATGAGCTGATGTCGACAAGAAGCGACCCGTCGCAAGAGGGCCTTGATGAATCCCACA